>JAVCKT010005389.1:0-10989 GCA_032273925.1 Rhynchotus rufescens
TTTGCTACCAGTTGGTATCAGCCAAGCTGACCTGGGCATTGGGCTGAGAGTGGGAGCTGGTGTCCGACCTCCTCCTCCGTGCCAGGGTGTGAGCCCTGCACCTCCAGGGAGCCAACGAGGTAAGAAGAAATGAGGTTATCATGTGCGTGGACTTGTTACAGTGCATTTAAAGTGAGGAGAGGCTTGTGCCTTTTTTTTCCACGTACTTTTAAAGACCTTTTTTGTCCTGTAGGCTGGTAAAGGGAGGAGACTTTTGAAAGGCTCGAGTTGAGCCTGAGTTTAAGGGGTGCTCTTTCCATACAGGGAGTTCCTGTCACCCATTTAGTCTTTGAGGGGAGAAACTAAAAAAACAAGAAAAGCTCATATTGCTCCTTTCCTCAGGAGTGTTTGCTAGTTGTTTCACAGAGAGGTTGACTGTAGGATGTGCCTTGTGTGTGAGAAAGGGAGTATTTCAGTAACCTTTCAGTTTTATAAAGCACAGCTGTTGTATGGGCTTGGGCTGGGGGAGCCCTGAGTCAGTAAGGCCAAAGCAAAGAGATCAGGTTCTAGAGCAAATAGCAGCAGCAGAACTGGGAATACCGAGAGCAGAACATGCATCATTTTGTTATTCACAGTGGTAGCAAAAAATTTGCTGAGGAAATATCAAATGCAGAGAACTGAAGTTCAAAAAGGACAGTAAAAGCAAGACCATCTTACAGAAATTAATACTCTGCACTATCTGAAATAAAATGATAGATCGTTGCTTCTTAACTTAGTAGGAAAGCATCAGTGTCAGGATATAGGAAATACACTCAGTTTGATACAGGCCTGTTACCTAGGTACCATCTCATCCCTGTGTGACCACAAATTCTGTTTTCTCCTTCAGTCAGTAGGTAGGATATATTTTCTCTTAACATTTCTAAGAAATGGCTTTTTATGTCTCCAGTCAGACTTCCTGTCTAGACTTGGAATCAAAAACACGGTAGTCTTCTGTCTCTTGCTGTTCCTAAAATCCACATGAATCTCTGGTCCAGACCCAGTTACAAGTGCTGATATCATCTCTTGTGACTCTCATCCTGCCTGTTCTGGGAGCTCTGTCAGGCCTGACCCTCCATCTCCACTGGAAGCATGAGTAAGTAACAGCAGAAAATTTCCCCCAAGATATTGAATTTGAAAGTGTGGATAGACGAGCTGGACAAGCAATTTTGGTAACGAGGCTGATGATAAGAAAATATCTGGTGTAGTAGCACTTGATTGGAAAATGTGTCTTTTGCTGGATAGGATCCGTGTGAGTCGGGGGCAGCTGCTGGGCTTTTCGTGAGCTCAGAGCCCAAGGTGGCTGCAGCACTTGCTTTGCTCAGCTGTTGTTTTACCCAACGCAGCAACATCTCACACCTGTTCTACAAACCATGTAATAAACCTCACCTGAGCAGCACTGCATCTTGACTATTAAAGCTTGATGGATTGCATTCAAGGTCCATCTCATAACGGCCCGCGTTCCACAGCTCATTTGGTATCGTTCTGAAAAGCATCTGTCTTAGCTGGTGGCAGTGTGATCTTTGAAAACAAGCTTTGTTTTGTATTGCTGGCCTTTGGATGATGGGTAAGATTTACAACCTGCAAATAATGATGATAGGTGAACTTGCATCCTAGCAAATGGGATGCAGGCAATGAGCTTGAGAGATGAACAACTCCGGGGTCATTTGGGCGTTCTCTCTGGCATTATCAAATAGAGATTGATCAGACTCACTCTGCTTCTCCATTCAGGGGTGCTGCCATACAAGATATAAACCTCTGTAATGCAGCATTTTCCAAACACTGGTGCCCTCAGAGATGGGCTAGAGGAGGAACAGGGAAGCATTAAAAGGAGTTGGGAAGAGAAAGAGAGTGGTAGTTTGGGACATTACTTTTCTTCAACTTCCACTTGAATGTCAGTGAAAGGAACTGTCTTTTATCTCCAGGTGACTGGCACTTCCCACAGTGGATTGAAGGTGGCTCTATATTCATATTAACATATCTCTTGTCCTTTTGTCACTTCTGAAGTTTCTGTGAACTTTGATTTTTTGCTTTAGGCTTGGTTGAATTTCATTATCATTACATTGGAAGAAAATGAAGAAAAGGGCTTGCCTGAGATATGTCATGCTTCCTCAGAACTGTTATCTCCCATCACTGAGATCTCCAGTTGTCCTTGAACAAGCCCTTCTAGATGCTTGCCAGGTACTGAATTCCCTTTGTGGATACTGTGGTGAAAGTTCATTAACTCAGGGGAGCTGTTTTGCATCTCTCACCAAGTAGAGATGTAGTGGTGGCAATTGGAGTGCAGGGTTCACTCAGTGTATGGCCCATTGCATGACCTGGCCAGGATGTTGTAAATGGGGAGTTGCTTACACAGGGTAAGAAGCTCAGATCCCTTGTTGGAAGTTGGTGGAAATTTTCCATCAGATTTGATGGGAGAAGAGCCAGGTACTAGAGAAGTAACTTGCTGCACGTTAGGTCTGATGATGGGAGTGATATGGAATGAGCATGTAATGGTCTTGTTAGAAAGAATTTGATTAGCTCTGATTAGCAACAACTGAGGTCAGTGATTCTGGAGAAGTGGCATTTTGTTCAAAAAGCTCTCATAAAATTAAACAGAATCAGTGAATGAGGAAGGTCAGGGTATTTGGCCCCATGCCACAATTCTAATAAGCAAATAAACCAGAAGGAAGCAAACAAAAAATCCCCATAGTTAGTTGTACATTGCCATTCACTGAGTGTTATCTGCAAGTTGTTGGGGATGAAAGAGAGCAAATCCTAAGAGTTCCTGAAAATCATTCCACTGTCTGTAAAACTTATGACAGATACTTTTCATTTAATTCATTCAGGAAATCAATGTGTCTTACAGAATCATTTGAGTGTGGTTGGCAGTGAAATGATAAATATACATGAAAACAGAAGTGGATTAATAATTTTTGACAGGTAATGTAATGCAGCTGTTGCTGAATGATATTAACAAGAGGAGGCATGTTAAGTCCCAATGTCAGAGTAAGGCTAGGTGGTTATAATGTCTGAATAAATTTCATGCTGTGACTGAAGACTCTTGATGGCAGATGGAGATCGACAATATAAAGTTCCATTAAAAAGGCCTTTGCTTTGCTAATTCTTGACTCCTTTTACCGGTCAGTAGTTTGCTCATCGATCTTGGTTGACTGAAATACAATTTCCCATTCTGTCTGCCTGAGCCAATAGATTTAGTTTTGGAAAAGGGGGAAATTTCACCCTGCCATGATCAGCATGCCAAAAAAAGGCTGTCATCCTCTGAGCAGGGTATAATCTCTCTTCTAGCTTTCTGACTCCAAAGTGAGACTGAGACTTCAGATTCCTTTCTTCAAGGTTAGCAGAGTGATTGCAAATAATTGAAAGGGAGAAAATATGTGAAGGGCATGAGATCAAGTTTATTGCAGTTCTCTCAGCCTTTCTGTTTCTCATTTTCATTTCTGTCTTACCCTCATGCTCCAGTTCTCTCCCAGCAGTTACTTGGATAGGATTTGTTTGGTCCCAAGTAATGCGAAGCAGTCAGAACCTCTCTCACTGCCAGTGGGTTCTACCTGCAAAAGGAAGTCCTGCAAGGTGAGTCATGGCTGAGTCCTTCAGTCAAGGACACCTTGTGGTGTCCTGCAAAGAAGAGCCTGAGATACTCCTTGTTCTCACTCTTCATAGGATAGAGGAACTTAGAAAATACTAAGAAAGTATGTGGCTTCTGAGAGACCACAGTCTCTTCCTAAGCTTGGCTCTCCTGCATCCCCTGTTGTGGTATTTAAAGTGCTAGCAACAGCTTGATTCTTGAAGATGCTGAGTATGCCAACAGCAATTCAGCAAAACACTTAAGCAAACATTAGCTTTGAGCACAGGAATAGCTCTCTTGGAGACTCCACATTTAACCTGCGTGCCTTTGGCCAGGCTGCTCTATTTTTGGTGGCTAAAAAGGGGATTCCCTGGAGCAGGGAAAGCCGTGTGCCAGATGAGCAGTGCTCAGCATAGCTTTCTGCTGCCCTCTGAGAAGAACTGGATCATATCATATTTTTTATTTATTTAAGGAGTGCTTTTTTAGGGGAAAAAATCTCCCTGACTTTCCAAGTGCCCATATGCAAGCCCACAGACTCTTTAGCTGAGTATTTGGCAGGAAAAGCGCTATAAATGGGAACTGATTTCCTGTTGATCTGCAGTCCTTTGGGACAGAAGGTGCTGGATGAGCATATCATCCTCTCTGCTTGAATGTGGAATCTTGTATTTAAAATTAAAAGTAATGAATTTCATGTCTTCATGTTAAACAATCCATATACAAATACAGGCTTTGCCAGAGAGCTGTGGAGTGCTCAGTGACTGATCAACTTGGGACCAGCTGCCTTGTATTGCAGTACGTATTGGCATTTGCTCTTTTAGCTGTTAACTCAGTCACATGAAATCATTTATTTTCCGTAACAAAAACTTTTGCTCTGAAGGCTCCATATCTCAGTCAGCATCTGCTTCCCTCCGCTCCAAGGCCACAGCTTTAAGTGACAAAATCAAGGATATAAAGGACATACAGGCTCTGAGGGAGAATGCACCAGTTGACATATAGGGCCCCTAAACCTGGCTTAAGTTCGTGTGAGGCACTAGAGTAGGAGCAGCTCTGTGGTGGGGCCTGCAGGCTCCTATGGGCACATCTTTGGTCCTCTCTACACCTAACAGCAAGGCAGTACCTCAACAAAGAGGAGCAGTTGTGGTAGTTTTAAGGGCTAAGAGCTGCCGTAAGCCAAGAAGTGACTGGAAGGTTAAGGAGGATCTGGTTCACTGTGTTATAATGGCAAGAAATGATTAACATTGGGAGAGATAACTGAATTTAACTGATTTTTTTTTTTTCAACCATAGCTCATGTGCGCTTCTGTTATGAAACCATGAGGGCTGCCATTTCATTACTCAGCAGGACCTCAAAGAATAGTGAGCAGATAAAACGGCAAGGTGAATTACAGAATGGTTGAGGTTGGAAGGGACTGCCAAAATAATAGGTAGCACCGGAATTCTGCTAATCTTCTTATAGCTTGTTTCAAATAGTATTTTAATTGAATTGATCAATTTGATAAAATTACGTACTAGCATATTGCTGGCGTAGGCCCCAATGGGTGCTACCAAAGTCCATCATATCAATCCCAGATATCTTTAAAATGATATACTTAATGGAAAAATGCTTTTAATTAGGACTTTACATGTTATTTTTACAGGATTATTTAAATGAGCTAAGGCTGTGCTGGTTAGATAACAGTTTCTGTAAGAAATATTCTACTGGATGCCTAACCTCAAATATCAAATATGATCTCAAAATAGACACCTTTTGTCTAGACTTACAATGTAAGACACAAACTTCCCCAGTGATTAGAAATAAAACCATGTCAGGAGGCTAAACTCAGAACCAGGATTTAGTTTCCATCTTTTAGAAATTCTTTTCTCTAATACCTTAGCTGTTGTTTTTCTTTTCTTCCTGTCACATTCATCTTTATATTTTCAACACGTATCAGCAATTTTGGCATAATTTTGTCATGCTAGATTTTGAATAATACAGTATTTTGAAAATGAAGAGTTTTTTTTCATGGTTTGCTCTAATCTTGACAGATCTGCAGCTGGTTTTAATGAGCTGGATACCTCTTCCCTTTCCCACCGTCCAGTGATGAGGACTTTCGCTGCCCTAGACTGCTAATATTTAGAGCACTTTGATAGTGCTGCTGTAGAGAAATGGCATCTTTCAGTGTGATTTTTCAAAGCCCTTCTCAATGGAGCTTTGGTATTCCTGTCTGTTGGGTAAATGTCATCACCATAACAATTAGGTCTATTAAATTAAATGAAATATTTTCATAAAATATCCTGTTCTGTATAGAGATGTTTTGTTTTTTATGGGGTAGGAAATGCAGATTAATTTTTTATTCTCCACAGCGTGCAACCCCCTTTTAGAGCAGCTCTCTCTGGAGTGAAGGCTGGGCCTGGTTTGACATCAGTTGAGCAGAGCAGCTAAGCTGCTGCTGCTGCAATACTTTTGGGAGGCCGAACTCTTCTCTGGCCCTTAACTCGGTGATGCATCGGCATGTCCCCAAGAGCACAGAAGATTAATCGCTTCTGCTAACTCTGGAAGCATTCAGCTGAGTAATAAGGTAGATATTCTACTGGGGAACTCATTTATTCTGCTTTTGTGTTTCGAGTTCGTGCAATAATGAAAGGAGTTGCTAGCCCGATATTGAGGCCAAATGCTGCTCTGTGGTTTGCTTCTCCCCTGCTGCACGCTGCAGGTGGGGCCTTATGTGCAATGGGCGTAAGAGGGTGTAGAGGGGTTCAGCCCGTGGCCCTGGTTTTGTATAGCAGGCTATAGGGAGAAGGGAGAATTTCCCCAGCCGAGGCAAGGCGAGTGGCTGCTGCTTTCAGACCTGTGCGTGTTGTAGGCTGCAGCCTTGCAGCCACGGACCTTCCTGGCTCACAGCTCTGGAGGAGCCCCCAAGGATGCGTTACAGGCCAGGTATCATATAGGGCTTCCCTTCCAGGGCCCTGGGTTCCTGAGCCTGTTCTCTTCTTGAGTTTGAGCCTTTCTGTATTTTTGCATTGCAAGTGAATACCTTGCACAGGCTGAAACAGGGGGCTGCAAGGGACAGGCGCGTGGCGAGCAGGCGGCGAGCTGGAGACCTGCCCGTGACTGGGCAGGTCTGTAGCTCGTGGAGCTCAGCTCTTGGCAGGGGATGGGAGGATGCTCTGTGTGTTTTGTCAGCTTCTTTAGGGCAGAAATGTAGATTTGTTGCCAGCCTGGGCAGTGTTCATTATTCTTCAGGGGAATAAGAGCAGTTTAAGACAAGGACCTCGGGACAAAGTTGTCATTTCTAGTAGAAATGTGTTGTTTTAAATTTGCTGTGTGCTGTTGTAAAATAAGGCATTTGCAAAGAGGAAATGGAGTTGGGGGAAACTCTGAGGCATCCATGATCATTCAGCAAGACAGGGGCGGATGCAGAAACCAGTGTTAATTTTCCTGAATCACGTGCTTCAAGCTGCTCTTGCTGTTTTAATGCTCATGAATAGCCAGGCTGTGACTGAAGCCTGCAGAACAGCCTGTTGTGCTGTTTATGTTGGTGTGTTACTGCTTCCCTTTCCTGAGCAGATATATGGCAGGGTGAATGCAGGGAGATGCTTACTAGGCACCAGCAGGCTGTACCTAGGGAAGACCTGCAGCAGGGAAGGACAGAGTTGCAAGGAAAGAGCTGGAACCAAGTCCCCAGACACCTCAGTTAATGCCAATCCTTAAGTGGGGAATTGAGTTTAAAGTCTCAGTCCAGGTCAGGATTAACCATGAGGGGAGTGTCCCTTTTTATTAAACCTGATGCTTGCTAAAGACTTCAGGCAAAACATGAAATATACTGGAATCCTGGAAAAAAAGAACAAAACAACAACAAAAAACCTCTGTCCCTCTCTAAAATGGTATCAGTAGTATCTGATTTATGAAAAATGTATAAATGTGACTTGGGAACAGCTTGCGCTTTCACACTAAATAAAATGAGAAGACAGAAGAGAGAACTGGAATGTCTGTGAGCATACTCATGTATACAAATGACTGTCATAAATCTTTTTGCATGATTGCTTTGCTTTGTGGCGTCTCTTTGGGGAGTTCTGCAGGGGAAAAGGCCCTATGTTTTGGAAAACTGGAAGAAAAAAAAGGCAAAAGAAAATGGATTTGCTGATGTAATTATGCAATTCATGTAGAACATATTTGGTCTGCTAATCAGAACGGAAAGGAAAAGAGCCTAGGCAGTGCTGTTGGTTTAAGGAAATTGAATTAAAAGACCAAACAACCCGGGTGAGACTGACTCACTCCTCAGGAGGCAGGGCCAGGTCTGGAGGCAGAGATGGAGCCTGGCAAACCCTGCTGAACCCCTGGAGAAAGAACTGCCTTGTTCTTGATGAGGAGACTGGAGATGCTCATCTGGTCTAAATTTGCCTTGATGTTGGTGCTGATTTGGCTCCCAGCATCTTCAGCCTTGTTTTGAATTCCCTCCAGGTTGTGGCTCAGCTCCATCAACCTGGAGCTCAAGGTGGGATGCAAAACTTACCTGAAGAGCAAGGTGAGGCCTGAGGAGCTTCTCTCCCACCAGACACCCGTGCAGAATTGGCCAGGTGAGGCCTGGTACCCAAGGTGACTCTCCTCGGGCACTGCGTGATAGCGCTGCCTCCTCCTTTTTTATCTGCCTACTCGTTTCTAAACTTTCTCTGCTCAGACTGGAGTGTGAATGACTCCCGGTTCAATTTTTCATCTCTAAAGGAGAATATCATTTAGGAGGAGATGGCAGAGAAGGGAAATTAGTAGAAAAACAACAGCAGAACTTCGCTCTTATAGTTAATAATTTGTGTTTCAGGGACAACTTCCCTCCTTGCAGGGGAAGGACGAACTGAACCTTGGTTTTCCTAGTCCTGCTCAGCAGAAACAGGCCCAGGAGGTGCAAGGGGCAGTTCTGAGCTTTAGTACTGCTTCTCTTGAGTGGTCCTGACCTGGGTCTGAGGTGAAGTTCTCGGTCACACTCACGTGAGCAATCTCCCTGGAGCCCAAGGCACATCTGAGAGGTATTTCTGCAATTAGTAGTATACTGAGCATTTCCTGCCAATTAGCTAGGCTCTTGCAGCATGCTTGTAGAATAGTTAAGTAGCATTTATTACAAGGTGGTGAGGGCTGCAGTGAAGTATCTCCAAAAAGGATTTTTGTATAATAAGCAAGGGTTTGCTTTGATGGCTTTCGGGACTTTTTGTAAATGAGATTTTGTTTGCTATGCAAGAGTGTGCACGTATAATGGAACAACTCACAGCGACGCTCACGATGGTGCCCTCGTGCCTGTCCTGAAACGACTGTAAATGATGCCAGAGTGTTCAATCAAGCTGATCTTTCCTGCTCTTTCTAACATCAGCCATCTGGCTCCGTAGCCCTTGTGCTGAGCGTGGCCGGCCAGCTGGCCATCTGCGCGGCTCAGCTCCCTTGCCCCTGGCCTTGCCTTTGCAACCAGCCTCCCTGGGGCTTTGAAGCGCTGCTCAGATTTCCATGAAGGGACAGCTCCTTCTGCCACTGACCCCTGTTGCAAAACGGACGGAAAGTAAAGACGATAAAGTGAAGTTACTGGTAGCGTCAGGGAGCCAAGTCTTCAACTAGTGTAGTTTTGCCTATTTACACTAGAAACAATGCAAATATTTTTGATAGAAAATTGTTCCTCTCAATTGAGAGCTTTTGAATTTGGAAAGTCACTTGAGACCATAGAGCCTTGTCCTGTGCCTGTCCCCATGTTGAGAGCAGCTGCTCCGTGGTTGTGACCTGGACATAGAGCCCAGCTCAGTGGCACCTGCTGGCAAACAGGGTCTGTCCTGGCTCCCCCACCATGGCATTCACCACAATTTTTAGATTTCTCTTGCAAGTTGGAGCTGCAGCTGCAGGAAGAGCCTTTTCCCTTCATCTCGCTGGCAAGGGACCACAGCATCCGCGGGACAGACGTCACTGAGGCCGCGGCAGCAGCAGGGTATCTGAGAGCAGCAGTTGGGTCTGGAGAGCAGTGTTTTTGGCCCAGGCTTATGCTGAAGGGAGAGTATCATGTGCCACAGCTTTGAAGAACAGAGCAACGGGGACAGGATGGGATGTATCTGGCTGGGAAAGGCATTCCGCAGGCATTTGAAATAATCCTTAATAACTCGGAGAAAGGTGCAGCTGAGCCTTTCATTGAAGAGCAGTGAGAATTGTAAAAATTGCTTAGTCCTGCTTTTGCCGGCTTTTCTTCCCCATTAATAGCCATCCCTTTCCCTGGCTGGGCTGATGGGCTAATCATTGTTGACTCACTTAATTTGTGTGCTCAGCAGACTAACAGGATGGAAACTGTGCCATGAGCAGTACTTGCTGCTGTCATCCAATTTTCCATGGAGTGGGTAACGTTGGTAACTGGGTGCAGCAGGATTTGGTGCGTTATTTCCTTGTACTGAAAATCTGTCTAATTTGCCCTTTTCTTAGGCCTCCCTTCATTTTTATTACAGCTCTGCTGCTATTTTCCAGGCTCAGGTTAATAGGATAGAATAGGTTTTTGTTACTGTGGCTTTCTTATTGTTCTGTATTTGTGTGACACTGAACATGATTTCAAAGGGCTGCATGAATAGACACAGGTCCTGCTTATAGAAACAGGCTTTAGATTATAATGATTGTGATCCTACAGGCACTTGGGCGGTGCTGTGCTTGTTCCCTTTCACCTTTGCAGATTGTTCTCAGGAGTCAACATTGTGTGCACTAATTTTCTGGAAGAAAATGCCGTGGATATGGCCCTTTGAAGGAAGATAGAGCGTAATTAGGAGGGGATTTAAAAGGTTTCAGCAGGAATTTTCTAAAGCCCTTGAGTCTTTAAGGAGTGTTAATACCAGGGAAATTTGGTGCCTTTTGTGCTCTCGGACAGCACATGCTTCTGAAATCCCCCTTATCTCTGCTCGGGGTCACTCGCTGTTGTTTTAGTGCACGTTGGTCCCTGCTCTGCCCTCTCATTTCAGCTTGCATGGGAGCACAGCTGCACCAGCCCCTGCCTCTTGCACAAACCACAGGTGCCTTCGAGGCTTCTCCCTATTGCAGCCTTGGACTTCTGTGGACCTCTGACTACATAAACTTGATGTATTAGATTTGTGAGCCACGTCTGAGTTGGTGGAACTGCTCTGAGTTGGTGGAACTAATAGTGTAAATATGTTGCTCTTCCACATTGCACCATGAGTACAATCCCTACCTAAAAGGTGTTGTTGTCGAGTCTTTCTTTCTCATTCTGGGATGTCAGTCACTTCAAGTTGCTGGGCAATGGAAACAACCCAATAGGAGCTATTAGGTGCTCAGCAGCTTGGAAATGTTTATTTAGGAACCATAACTATGGTGTTAAGAACTTGGCTGTATCAGATCTGACTGCAGACTTTCATTTCTTAAAATCTAGTCTATGATATACTACCTGGTGGGTTATGATGCTTTAA
>JAVCKT010005390.1:0-19867 GCA_032273925.1 Rhynchotus rufescens
TTTCTTATGGGGAAAATCACTTTTTTTTTTTTTTTTTTTTTAAAGACAGGTAGATATGTTCTTAACTTAGTCCATCTTTTCTCTGATGAACAAGTAGAGTTGCAAAGGAATGGCTAAAGTATTAATCCATTCAGGTGGTGCATCCGAGGGCCCTATGGTAAAGGGAGTCACAACAAGACTGAGAGGAGAGTAAGTATTGAGAACACTGGTTTCCCTCTTGCCTTGATAGCTTTGCATTAAAATCTTAGCTCCCTTTTTCTAATTTACTGTTCAATTGAACTAGTCATAGAAATGTTTTTCATTCCCCATGGAGATAGGTCTGCAGCATTGGGCTCTGATCATACCCACAAGCTGAGCTGTTGCATCTCCTAACAAGAGCCTGAGGATCCCCTCAAGCTTCTGTTGCTCATTTTGTTTAAAAAAAAAACAAATGTTGGCTTGTGGTTGTTGTGCAGTCTTGGGTACTGCACATGTTCCACATACCTGATGGAAGATGACCACTGGCTCTGTAGAAAGCTTCCGTTTTGTGAATTGACTATGACCTCGGGTTCCCTGGTAATTTTACTTCGTGTTTTAAGCCAGTTTTGGAGACCAAACACATTGCTCTTCTCCAGTACCCAAGTACATTTTACCTGTAGTAAGGGTATTAAGTGCTTTAATACTTAACAAACACATTATAATGACCCTAATATAGGCAAGTATGTCAGTTTATGAGATGGAATAGTCGCTTATTATTGCAGTCCTGCTGGAGCCAACCCGTTAATTTTCACAAAAATACTAAAATGAAATAAGAGCAGTGGAAAGAATGACTTTGGGGTGCTTAAGATGTTAAAGGGTACCTGGGACAGGTGCCTTCTCAGACAGAAAGCTGTAGCAGTGTGTGCATTGTGGAAAACAGCTTGGTATTTTGGTGTTGCTCTTGGAATAGTCAACTCCTATGAGTAGCTAAGTTCTGCCACTTAAAGGAGGATTTCTGGGTTCAGAAGAGGGTCAGTGCAAAGGTTTACACCTTTCAGGATGTTGGTAGTGGCTCTGTTTGTACTCTGTATTGCACACCAGTGCCTCCTCTAACAAGTGCAGCGTTAGGTGCAGGCTTGGAGCGCCGCTGTGGAAGCGAACGCCGCCAGCGAGTCCTGCGGCGAGCCCTGCTCTGAGTCCGGGGCGGTTCGCAGCTCGCTGATGAGGAAGGTCTTCATCCCTGGACCGTGGCTGCCCTCTGGAGAGTCAGGTAACTTGCGAAACGAGGTTGAGAGTGACTGAATTCAGCAATGTGACTGCTTTAAAGGGGGTCACTGAAATTCTTACTCTCGCGTGTGTTTAACCCCTCCGTTTGCTGTCTTTGTAAGGCTTGGTACTTGTGGAGCAGAGGGAGATGTTGGGGAGGATCCTCTCCAAGCAGAGCAGGCAGCCATCGTAGGGGAAAGCTGGCACCCTGGAAGGTAGGTGGGTGGCACCCTGGAACCACTGATGTGTTGGAAACCCCTTGGTGGTTTTCCATAGGATCACCACTGCTTGTGGTGCCATTCTTTAGGAACAGGCCAAAAGGAGCGGATGACCCGGTGCGCAGCAGGAGAAAAGCCTGTTTGCTGCAGTGTCGACAGGTGGCAGCAGATGACCGAGCCGTGGAGATCCAGGGAGCCCTAGTGCGGGATGTCCTGGCGGCTTGGAGCCGCTGCTGGCCCCGCTGCTCCTTGAGCAGAGCTGCAGCCTGTCGAGGTACCTACATGCCTATCTGGTTTCTTTGATAGACTAAATGTAGCTGACTTTGCTGCTGCATTTTGTGTCCTTGAACCCTGTTTTCCCTTGTTTGCCAAGTGTGGTGCTTGGCGGCCTGCGAGGACCCTCTGGGGCGGGTGGTTCCTTCTTGGCTGACCATGGGGCACTTGTGGCACACTGTAGCTGAACGTGTTTTACTGCTGGGATGCTCAAGATCAGCAGGATGAAAACCTGGCTCCAGGTTTTTTGTAACAGCATGAAATATTGTTCAAGTGGACCTTGAATGTTCTATTAAATATTCTGTAAAATCATATGGATTTGGTGTGTGTTTTGGTGAATAGGTAGCTTGTGTTACCTCTTCTGGGCTGTACTTTGACTTTTGTCATCAATTTGGCTGTAGGCATGTAGAAATGGGTCAACTAAATGACAGTTTTACTGCTTGATTTAGCTAAAAGCAAATACAAATATCTGGTGCCTAGCTACAAGCAAAACACTCAGTTGCAGTGCAGCAGTCGTGCGCTTCAACCTCCTGATGTTACTTGGTTCCCTCTGTTCTGGAACTTGGTTGAAAATGAAGAACGTGTCCAGGATCACTTGCAAAATATGAAATTGGAGCGACTTTGCTCTTCAGGCTTTCTGGCCTCGCTGGAAGCTGGCGATTCCTGCAGCTCTTGTGATTTACCTGGAAGTCTCTGGGAAGTCTCCTTGCAGAGCATATGAAATATTCAGGCATAGATTTATGGGGTGTCGCTGGCTGTAACTGTCCCGGTCCTCGGGACGCTGCGTGTTGCCAGTCTCGTAGCTGGATGCAGAGCAGGGAGGCTGCTGGCGCCGGTGCTCGTGGGCTGGATGGGCCTTGGCGGGGCTGGATGGGAAGGAGACGGCTGCCTGTTCTGGAAACATTCAGGAAAATGCTTTTCCAGAAACCTGCAATCCCCCATCTGCCATCTCTAGATGTCTCTATTGCCCTAATGTAAGAAAAATATGAAACAGGCTGGGACAGCAAAACAATAAGGATGTGGTCTTGGGTAACAATGTGTAAGTGAAAGATTCCTCTGTCTTCTCCTCAACCAGGTTCAAGTGGGGTTTGTCCATTTGAAGAGACACGGCCTGCCCGTTGTGGCTGTTTCTCACTGGTGCAACTAAATGGTGTTTTCAGCTGGAGCAGGCTGTGAGCAGAGGGGAGTGAGGTTTGTATTCAGGAGCAGGAGGAGAAAAGCAGGTAGCTGATGAGTTTAACAGAAAATCTGCTGGAAAATTGGCTCTGGTCTACTGTCCCAGTCTCATTAACTAGGCCTAATTGGATGGAGCCTTATTGCTGTGCAAGTTCCTGTGCTATTTCTTTTGAGGTGTTTGGTCTGTTGTTCTGTGCAGTCTGAGTTTGTTATAAGAAATCTAGGAAAATTAATGAGAACTTTAGGTTTTTAATATCACTATAAATTAGGCCTTTAATAATGAGAATTTATGGAAAAAGTGATGGGGAAAACAAAACATATTTTTTCTCATTTTTTTTTTAATCCCTCTGCTGTTTACATGAATGGCTGTCTGCTTGCTTGCAATAACATGCCTGACTGTATTCCAGCATAACAGGATCTTCAACATAGAACCCACAAGCCTGTATGGGCTGGTAATTAGTGCTGGCCCTCAATCCCTCCCTAGAATTTATTCCTTAGGGCATAGGATTTATGTCTTAGCCCCTCCATTAGGCATCTCTGCTTCTCGGATCCTAACCATTTCTCCCGGGTTTGGGTAGGCTCTTTGCACCTGGGAGCAGACAGCCCAAATTGCCCGTGTTTGGGTAGTCATGTTTGCCCCGGAGCAGGGGCCTGGGGAGATCTGTCCCTTTAGGGACCCTTTTATTTTGGGTTTAACTTGAAAAATACTTGTAGTTTGGCCTAGGTAGATGGAGTAGGTAGAAGATTCTGCGTTTGGTTCAGCGTGTTGCTTTGCAGTAGCCACCCACAGGGATCGCCCATCAGCGAGGGCTGTGAGATGGGACCAGCGCGTGGGCTGGGAGTACTGGAGTGTGTTCCATGCGGAAGGTGGTGCAGGGCGGGACTACTGGAGCTTGGCATAACAATGATCTGAGTAATGACTTTCTGATATAGACCAGGCATAGGAGATTATATATATATAAATATATATATATAATATATCTACATGCATACACATATAGATGCAGGGCACAGGACTGAGAAAAGCCAGCTAGTTCCGTGTCCAGAGCTTTCCCGATGCCCCTGCTTGGGTGTGAGAACCACCTTGCAAACTGGTGAAACACGAAGCTGGTGCTGGTAGGTGGCCGTGTCAGAAATAGAGCGTAGACTGAAATAGAATATGGAATAGATACTGCAATAGCAGGTAACGTTCCCTGATTGCTGAAATAAAAAGAATTGAACTGAACAAAAGTATGCTTTAATTACTAACTCATTCCTGTCTACTTAAATCACTGGAAATAAAGATCTCCTCTTTAGTGATGAGCAGTTCCAGGCAGAGCAGACTTGATGGGCGAAACATGTTTGGAATAAATACTGATGTGAATGACACTTATTAGCTACAGTGTGGCATATTTATTTCTCTGTAGTTAGCCTAATAGCACAGCTTCAAATAAGGAGGGTTCTGCTTAGGGAAGGGGAGATCTCAGCACGGATGGGCAAAACTGTGTCATTTTATCTCCACTTCCTTAAGGAAAATCATGAGGTATTTGAAGGGAGAGGAGCCGAGAGCTTCCCAGGTAGCTGTGAATGCCATCTCGGAAGCTGTTGTTGAGGAGGATAATTGTGCTGTGGCAAAAGTCCTTACTTGCAGCTATTTGCCTGCCTTATTTCTACTGTACTGTTCTGCTGCTGCTGAACTGAAGGATGAAAAACCTAAAGACAGATGCCTGGGAGTAACAAACTTTTCATTCTTCGTAAGTTTGTTTGATTGAGTGCTCGGTTTAGAAATACTATAAAAGTGCCAGGCTATAGCTTGAAATATCTCATTACCAGGTGTCAGGCTGCTTATAGCTTTCATTCAGGGATTTTTTTTTCCATTTTTTTTCCCCCCTCTGTTGGCCTTCTAATGAAAATGCCAAAGGGGTAAAAAAAATACAAAAAAATAAAAATTGCTGCTTTGATTGAAAACAGAAGCGCTGAGGCAGCAGTGGCTTTCAGTTGCGCTTGCTCAATTGCACGGCTCTGACTATAGCTCGTTTCCGAGGCCTGTGGGGGGCTGCACGGCGTGAGGGGCCTGTGCGGGCCGCTGCTCCTCGGAGCCCCGCAGAGGCGCGAGCGGAGCCGGGTGCTCGCGCAGGCCCCAGCCCGCCGGGCTGTGCGGCGGGAAGGCGCCCGGGCGGCTTGTGCGGCGCTCGGAGGCCGGCGGGGCCTCCTCGGAGCCTTCCCGCCACGGGGCAGGGGGCCTCTGGGGACCGTCTGCTCCCGTCCCCAGGTCTCGCACCGCTTGTGCCAGCTCTGGGTGGTATCTGGATGTGTTCTGAGTCCCGGCCATCGCTGGGGCTTTCTGGCTGCTTGGGCCTCTCTGCATGCCAGGGGAGAGCCCAGGGGCTGGGAAGGAGCAGGGCGCTCTGAGCCCGCCCGGGGAGGAGGGTTAGAGTTAGGGTTAGGGTTAGGGCAGGTGCCTGTGGTGCCAGCGGGCATGTGGCCTTGCGGCAGGCCCTGGAGCAGGCAGTGGGGGCTGCCCGGGGTGCCCTGTGGCCTTGGGAGGTTCCTGTGGCCCTCTCCGTTCAGGTGGCTGCTCCCTCCGGCCTGCTCATGGCCGCAGTCCCCTCCGTGCAGCGACGCTGGCCCTTCCCACAGCGAGGAAAGGGAAACGTGGAGACGTGGCAACTGACTTGCAAATAATAAAACACTTAAAGCTATAGGAAAATGTCTTGCATGGAAAATCAGACAGGGCAGGGAAAGCAGCAGTTAACATCAACATAATGTAGCTGAAATCTCCTTCTTGGAGATAATCATCTCTGACTCCAGCAGTAAAAATAAAGGACAAAAGCTGGAAGAAGCCAGAAAGCACAGTTGTGGGAGTGAATCTTGGTGAAAAGAAAATTAAAAACACAATGAAAGGCATAGAACTGCCTTAAGTAAAAACAGAACCATCTGCCTGGAACAACAACTGAGATTATATGGGAGTCAAAGGAGGTGCTGGGGGAAGTGGCTGCGGGGGCTGAAGTGGGGCTGGCAGCCAGCGGGGCGGCTGTGCCAGTGCTCCGCTCTGCCTTCTCCACAAGGAAGGTTGGAAGAAGCCTCTGCCCAGACTCCTCAGAAAGATCCAGGTGTCTGTCATGATCTAGCAAACAACGAGGTCCTCGTGTTTAGCGCCCTGTGTGAAGGCTCAAGTCCTTCACGCTCAGGGGGTCGCTGGTGAGTGTGGCCGGGGCCTGTCTCTGCTTGGCGAAGGTCGTGTCGGCAGTGCTGGCCTTTAACACGCAGGATACGTCCGGCTCCTGCTGTTCAGTGAGCCTCCTTGTTGACCTGTCTGTCCACAGCAACCAAGTGGAAGATTTCTGGTGGCACAGATGTGGACCTTACCAGGCTGCCTTGGCTCAGATGGGCAACCTTGCCTGCAGGAGCCCAGCTGTGGGCCGCCTGTGGACTTCATTATTGCTGCTGTAAGGAAGCACTGCCCTATGCACATCAGGGTCACAAAATGGGGCCTAAAATGTAGTTTCCTGCTTCAAGTTTTCAACTAGTCACTTGGAGATCCTACATTTAAAAATCTATAGCATTTTTTTTAAAGTGCTACAGGAGATGCGTGACTTGGTATCAAATGATGCCAATGTGTGGTGTGAATACCTGTGCGTAATGACTATTTCAGGCTGAGCTTGATGGATTTGTTACGCTAAGTGTCATAAAAATCAAACTCCTTGATAGTCTGTGTGCAGTTTCCCACAACACCACGAGAGCACCTGGGGCCCTTGGCTTGTGGCTGGCAATGGCAGGCGGCGGCTTTCGCTGCGTTCCCGCTCTGCTGCTGCGGCTCTGTCCCAGCGCCGGCGGGGTATTTTTAGATGCAAGAGAAGCGTCTCCTGACTATCTGCTAATCACATTTTGAATGCTTCAGCTCATAGCAAAATGATTAGACCAGCACCTGAATTCACATACCTTTGCCTTCTGTAAACTGTGTGTAGCTTTAAATATAACCGTTCCTATTTTCTATCAAAATCATGGTTTGGGAGCTCCCATATGACACAGGATATTTTTATCAGGGAAGATCATTTGAGTTATCCTTGGCTCTAGCTATCTGAAGTACATCCTCAGGCATATATATTCTCTCTGCAGGTAAAGAACAGGAGGAGGAATAGACTTTATAGCTGTATTTCTCAAATGTTATTAGTCAGAGGGCTGCCTGACCTTCAGGAGGAAAAGCCTGGGAAGCATCATGTCTGATATTGCCACTGTGGTGCTTGTTTATGGTCACATAACTTTAAAAGATAAAATTTTATTGGAATTGTTTGTCCTTTTGCTTTCGGGCTTGCCTGGATGGGGCTGCTTGCAGAAGCTGTTGCTGCCTGGAGCCTTCCGTAGCACCCCTGGGTCCCAGACTTGCTGAGGAGTCGCCTGCAGCCTTTGCAGCTTCTGCACGATCGGACCTATGAAGCATCTGCTGGGCTGGTAGCAAAGAGTTGGTTCTCTGCAGTTGGTATGTTGAAATCAGTTCTTTTTTTTTTAGCTGGAAGATGTTGCATGCTCAGACCAGCCCATTGTCGCTGCTTGTGTACGAGCAGGTGTTTCCAAAGCAAATCCCGGGTGACATTAGCAGCCGAGGGCATGGGGATAAGAGGAGGATGCAGAGGGATGAGGTAGCAGAGGGCAAGCAGGGGCTGAGGAGTGGGTGGCTGCTCCGAGCCCTGTTCTCTGCTGCTGCCCTCCATGAGTGAGACTGTCCCCAGGCACAGTGTGGCCTTCTCCGAGCTGCAGAGATCTCCCTCACCATGGATCAGCCCCAGGAAAAGTGGCCTGGCCAATTCCAGCACAGCCCTTGGGAAGAGGGCCTGGAGGAAGGAGATGTCCCCGGGGCTGCCGGGGAGGGGACGTGCGTTGCTCCCGGGGGACAAGCTCGCCCTGAGCGAGGCCTTGGGGCCTTCATCCCCATCAGGGCCAGGCCGGGTCCCCGGTGCTGCTGCTGCCACCCGCGGTGCCCAGCAGGCTGCCGAGGAGGCCCCGGGGCGCCGGCGACTGTCTGGATTCACCTTTAACACGTCGCGGATGAGTTAAAAGGGAGGCAAAAATGGGAACGGGCCGATGAGTGTGTGTGGCCGGAGAAAGGAGACGCAGGTACGCAGAGAAAATAGAGCTGGGAGGAGGAGCGGGAGAGCCCGGGCGCTTTGCTGTGGTGCTAGCACGCTGCGACTAATGGAGATGGGTTTTTTTCTCTCTCCATCAGCAGCGTAACAGAAGAATTGCTGCTAACTGTCGTCTGCAGCACTGCTTCTCGGGAGTAGTTTTTATATATCAGGTTTGGCTGTCAAAAGGAGCTGTGTTTCTGGGGTCTGCAAAGTGTATTTCCGCACCAGCACGGCTCAACGCAAAGGCCGCCCCATCAAAAATGTTTTTCCTTGGTAGTGAATGTAGTGAAAAAAAAGAAAAAGGCATTTTGCAGCCTATTCTCACCATTTTTCTTGGTATTTCTTAAATTGTAGGCAGCTGGAGATTGAATTCCCTTTGATGGCCAGAATTTGAGGAGGAGGTTTGGTGTTATATATATTTTTTTAAGTTTCCCTCTCTTGTGTACTGGAATATTTTGTGCTGGCTTTTTAATAGGTGATTGTGGCAGGTGGCATGAGCCAGGAGAAGAGCAAGAGGCAGAAGAAAATTACCTCTCGCTTCTCAGATTGGCCGTCGCTCCTTAGCATATTGGCGTGTATGCACTTAAATGTTCCTGTTAATGCTTTAAAGGTTGGTTCCTGGATGCTTCAATTACTCTCCCAGCCTGGGTTTCCATTTACCTCATATATTCCAAGCATGGAAAGCAGCTGCAAATAGCACTGCAGACTACAGGCAGAAGCCATGCAGCGAGGAGGAGGAGGGTCTCTGCTCACATCTCCTGCAGAAGGGTCAGAATAAGGTGCTCTGAGGCTGTAGTTACAGCCACCTGGAATGCATGCAGGAGAGCTTGCTTTCTGTACATGCTCCCAGGCTGACTTCTAAGCAGCCTGTGGAAAGAAAAATAGGTCAAACTTGGCATTTGAAAGCAGTTTCTGCATCTTGAGGGATATACCTGTAACACAGGTAGAAGAACATTTTAGGTCAAGTGGGTTTTGGCTACAGTTGAACCTCCTTGGTCCTGTTGTGCTCACAAAAGATAGTGTTGACAGGGATGGACTTTAAAGTCGTTGGCTAAATTAATTGTCTGGGAATTAGGTAGGAGATGTTTTGAAAGGGTGTCCAGCCCAGGCAAAGCCGCAGTGCCAATGCTGCACGGCTGGGCAGGACAAGGAGCTCCTTTAAGGCACCTCGGTCACTGCTGAGTAATGAGCCTCCATCCTCTGTCTGTGGGTCCCTGTGGCTGGCAGTGCCACGAGGTGGCAGTGGATGATAAATTATTCCTGGCCAGAAGTGCACGCTCTGAGGAGAGCTTCTGCCCAGCTCTTTGCTCCTGTTGTTCCAGGGTTGGGATGGGAGCACAGTTTGGCCCCTGAAGGCCAGTCCAAGCATTGCTCTAGCTTGCATTTGGGCTTTGATGTTCAAGCAGACCAAAATTTCTGTGTTTTGCAGCTGCTGACTCTTTTTGCTGTCTTTGCTTGGTGTAAGAAGTGTAAAGCAAGAGTCATGAATGTGTGGAAGAGATGTGAAATGTCTGATAAATGGGAACAAGTGTTCAAAAGTAGCACGTTGGGTGGCTGTAGGGAGAGCTGCTGGGAAAGAGAGCATGGCTTAGGCACTCTGCAGTGAATCACTTGAGCATAGGCCAAGAGGTTACCAGAAAGGCAGAACTCCCTGATACTCTGTTTTTTCTATTGATAACTCAAGCACAACAGCACATAAAGTACTATGACATTTTTAGGTAAAACATTTCATATAGGTAAAAAGTGCTACCTACCCCTGATGGAAAACAATCACTTTCCATCACGAGACTTTCTTGCAGTCACATCATTGGGTTTGGCAGATCTCATGTGCTATGTATCTCTGCAGGCAAAACATGAGAACCTCCTGATTCAAGTTCTTCTTTGTAAGATGGATTTTGCTTCAGCTGGTGACATAAGGATGTATTTGTTGACATTCTTGGAGTCCTCATCTATTTTGGGAGAGTGCTATGAAAGACTTGGATGGGAAGCTTTCTGGCAAGCTACCGATAATTGAACTGGTGTGTTTGCTCATGAGTTCAGGAAGGATTATTATTGTTTTTCTGAACCTTGATCTAACAAATTGTGCAATGTGGTCTGTCACACATCTGTGGATCTGTGCATGCTGGGGTGGATGCACAGCTGCTGTCAGTGGGGGGAGAGTAGTAGAGTGGAAATAGTGGCCTTATTGGGAATTTCCTTTGAAATAAAACTCCTGCATGGCTGTTTGTGAAACATTTCTTTTAAAGCAGCACCAGTGTCTGCAGTGGCAGCAAGGGTGGTTTTGCCACCAAGCAGGAGGCATTCTAAAGGTAAATAGCTGCAAGTGGCACGTGTTTAATGAGGATCTGCCAGCTGGGACAGGGAACTCTTCTGGCAGCAGCTCCTGCAGCCTGGCTTGAGTGCGGCCTCGTGCACTGGTGGTTGCTCGTGGGGGGACCAGTTTCACACTGTACCTGATGCATGTGTTGTTCCTCCTCTGTGTGAGACAAGCCCTTTCCACCACATAGCTTCATGAGTCAGGGAAATTAAATACAGCATCACAAGCAAAGACTATGATGGGCTGTGCCCTCTGGAGAGGGGGAAACAGGTGGCAGGAAGAGGAAGCAACCTGTTGGAGTGGGGAGAGTGCCTGAGGACTCTGCTGCCAGTGTGGGCACTTGCTGCAAACGTGTGCGTGTTTTCCTCATTGTGTCGAAGCCAGAAGCCCTGACCCAGCTGGAGGAAAATAACAATTTGGACAGAGATCTCATCAAGCAAGATGTTCCAGGTTGTTAGAAAACAGTGTACTGTATGCTTGAAAGGCACCTGCAATGCGTAAAACAAAACAACACATGCTTGTACCAGGAGATCTAAAGTAGAAAGGTAGATATTGACCTCACCTCTTCACACTGGAAAATTATTGCCAATTAACTTGCCATTCCTGCTGTCTTAAAATGATTATTGGAGAGTTAGCAATGAGGAGGCAAGTGTACATTTGGCTCAATTGCTTATCAAGTTGCGGCAGAGTCTCTTGGTTGGAAATCTGTATAATGAGGAGAAAGGCAAATGAACACGCAGCGACGCCTTGCCTTTAACTGGTCTCAATCTTCCAGGTCTCTGGAAATGCCTAGGAGGGAACAATTCCAAGTGAACCATGTTTCCTCATCCTTGTGTTGTAGGCAACAGTGGCCTGGTTATTCACAGGACAGACTGCTTGTGTAGTACCCTCCGTGTTCGTGTGGGAGATATGTTTGGGAAAAGGAGCCTGTTCCGTGACGCAGTCCTTGCGTACAACTGGATCCGATCTCAATGGGCTGGTGATGGCACAGATGGTCCTATCAATTTGTTGCTTTCCTCTTGCCAGTTCAGGGCGCTGGGCTCTTGCTGTGATTCCAGAGCTGGAAGGACTTAGAAGTGAGAGCTGCTGCCTTCTACTGGAAAGGGGGCAACACCTCTGCGTGCTTTATGTGGGCTGGCATCTTAGAGGTCTTTTTACTAACATATGGCTTTTGGGAAATAAATCCTTTACAAGAAAAGATAGTTGGACACAGTGTCTCCAGGACTGCAGTGATCTCCAGGGAGTGCATCTAAAGAGAGAGAAGTTGCTAAGAAAAGGAGTGGGCAATGGCTGGAGGACTCTGCAATCTGTGTGTGACCAATTGCTTTGAGCTTTACTCACGAGTGGTTGAATCTATGTTGCTCTTCAGCAAATTCCATGATTCTTGAGGGAAAAAAAATGGTTTCTGAATATAAGTTAAGAAGCTCAAATTGTGCTGGAAGAGGGAGAAGTGATGGGGCCACGGAAAGCTCTGTAAAATTTGAAATATACTGGGACTATTGGATCTCTGTTTTTGAAGCTCCCTGACTGGCAGTGTGAACTGCTGCCCTGGGAGTTAGCTCAGTGCTCAGTGCTTAGGTGCTCTGAGAGCCTGGTGTGGTCCCGAGTTCCTCAGGTTCCCATATGCCCTGAGGCCAGAACCAAGCCCCGGCTTGGGAAGATGCTCCTTGGCTTCGGGCTTTTGTTTTGCAGGGCACACATGAGCCAAAGGCCCTTTGCCTTGGGGCAGGCCATGTGGGATGGGGCCACTGCCATATGTCTATCTGGCATGCTTGGATGTGCAGGGATAGACGAAGCAGATTGAAGTGCATCACCCAGCAGTGGAAAGTCTGCCACTTCCCCAGGGGAGCTTTTCCAATGCTTTAATTACTCTCACTGTTGAGAAACGAGCTGTTATTTCAAGGCTGATTTCTTTTGACTTCAGCTTCTGACCATAGGGCCCTACTTTGAAGAAGTTTACTCTTGGCCATGGCCTCTGTGTGGGTCAGTTGAGTTGTCCCTTTGTTTCACTCAAGCTCAGTGTATTCAATTCCTTGGTTTTGTCTTTGCACAAATCATTCTCTAGGCCTTGGTTTTACTTTTGCTCTCATTTAAACTAATTTCTGTGTCTTCTTCTTCTGTGACCTTTTGTTCTGGACATAGTATTCCTAGGGACTCTTCAGGTTTACATTATAAAGCTAAGGTTGCTGTCATCCTCCACAGCTTTTCAGCCATCCAAGAATGGCATCAGCACTACAGAGGAAGCTTTAAATGAATAATTGCCCATGATCACTGCATTGTTTTCTGTACTGTTGTCCGGTAAATGCAACTTTGTCTTTTGGGTCCCCAAAACGTCCGGGTCTCGCGTTGGCTGCGACGTGGGTGGTGACCGCAGTGAAGCGCGTGGTTGTCACTGCAGGCAGCGCAGATGGGGCTGCGTGAGGAGCGGGGCTGCGTGCGACTCGCAGCGTTGGCTGGGGCACAGCCAGGCCACCCCAGCCTGCCAGGCCCCCTATCCGTGGGCTGCTCACATCCACGGAAATGTGAGAGTTCTCCCCGTGACCTCCATTTCAAAGCAATTTGATTGTACTTTATTTGACATTTGCCAGCATTAGAAAATTTCCAGCTGGTTTTCTTCAGGCTTGGGTAGGTTTCAGGAGAGAAGGCAAGCAGGGTCTAGTCCTATTAAGGAGACGATGGGGAGAGCTTGAGGCTGGGTTTGATACCCACCATGAAGGCATGAGGTACCACAGCAGCAGGTTGCTTTGGGGGTATGAGGTTTCATAGATACTTGCAGAGAGAAGCTACTGAACATGATTCAAGAAACCAGCTGCTGTGGGCAGTCTGCTGCCTCCAGAAGAGCCCTCCCTGGTTACGAGCAATACTTACCTTCACTGTGAACTGCCCCTCATTTGATTGCTAACCACAAGAACTGGTTAGCCCTATGAAAACTCAAAGGAAGTAAGCAGCATTTTGGAGAGTCAATATTTATTTAAAGATTAAATTAATATTTAATTTAATCTTGCATATTTCTGTTGCATCATGCTGCTGTTTATTAAGACCCATGTGGGCCAAATCTGAGAGGACCAGAGAAGTCCTGTGAGTCCTAGTTTGCACATTGGAATAGTAATTGTCTGATGCTAAGAATCACCTCTGGAATGGAGAAAAGTTTTCATCCTTCCTACCTATTCTACATCTCTATTGTCTGTATATGTTTGAGTCACTAACTGCTGGGCTTTCAGTGCTGAGCATGGTCACATGCTTACTTTCAAATTTGTCAGATTCTGGAGGGAATGAAATGCGTGGGATTTTTTTTTTTTTTTTGGTGAATGGACATCTTCTGTTGGAGGAAAAAATCAGGGTAGCTTTGTCACAGGTTTACATATTTTTTTTCTGTTTAAATGCAACTATTTCTCCTTGCTAATGAGCTTGCAGACAAATAAGGTGCTTGGTCCTCCTGGCTGTGCTGGTTTCCTCACTCAAGCCTGTTGCTATAAGGCAGGCAGTTGGGCAGCGATGGGATGTTAAATGTTGCAGAGACCATGGAAACCCTGTGTCACCCCAGAGCTCGTAAAGGGAAAACTATCACTTGGCAGAGACAGCTTAATAGGCTTGTAAAATCTGGCACCATCCAAACCACGATTTGGGTTTTATCAAAGCATGGCAGGGGAGCCTTGAGAACTGACAGCTGTATTATCTGTCTGCAGATCTTTCTGAGAGCAACATCAGGAGCAGGCTGGAAACGGTTCAGAAAATAATTTCATCTTGAGCGTTTGCTGGGGGGCAGAAATGTATGAAAAAAGAAAATTGAAATGAAAGAATTAATAACAGTATCAATAACATTCCTACAGCACCTATCAGATGTAGCATGACTTGAAAGTGTCATCTACTTTGTATATGATTTCCATTGAAAGATTTGAGGGATGAAAGGAGAATCCAAACAAGGCAATTGAAAGATTGGAGCGTGTTGGGGAAGGAGGAATGTCTGGTCTGTAGAACCTTTACAAGCAATTTTCCCTGCCAGATGCAGGGACTGGGCCAAATTCCGATAGCAGCAGAGCAACTACTGGAGTGAGCAGATTTGTGGAACAGTAGCAGTTACTGTTGTGTAGGCTGGTGGGCACAGGGGCAGCGTGTGCAAGATGCTAATCCTTGCAGTAAAGAGCACTGGTCTGTGTTGATTTTCATGGCTCTGCTCTGTCGAAATAACCTACGTGTATCCAGAGGAAGAGAAGACCTCTGGCACTGACTCTGTGAGTCTATGTTCTTTTTCCCTTTGAACATTTGCTTTTCTTCTGCAATGTGTAGTTGATTTGGCTGGGAGTTATTCAAAGGTAACTTCGAAAGATCAAAGCTAGATCCAGTCTTTTTATAGCATTTATGCCTCTGCCATTCAGTTTATGCAGATAGTAATGAGGTGAATTTCATAGGGTTCAGGTAGTCTTTTTAACGAGATTGATCTGCTGTCCTCCTTGCTTTAATAAGCCATAGGGGCTCCAAGACAATGTTCTGAAAAGGTCTTTTTCTATTCTAGGATTAGCAGGAGCAAAACAAGGAATTGTATTTTTCACAGGCATAAAACATCAGGATCTTGCATCTGATGCCTTCAAAGCAATGTGTTCTCCACTGCTTTGCTTACTCTATTATCACAGGTTTCAAGCTAACACACACATTTCTTGCCCTTTTATGTCCCTAATTGTTTTCACAAGTTCATTAATGATTTTGCAAAAGCAGTAGTGAAACTCAATGACATGCTCGTAAACCTTTAAAGGAGAATATACCTGGCTGGTGATGGGAAAAGTCTCATTAGTCTTTTCAAATCACTCCCAGCAGGTTTTTCTGCAGATTCAAACTTGTTAGGTGCATAAATATGCTTCCCTCATTTAAGGGGCTGTGCTGATTGTGCGACAACTGGAGTTTGCTCTGTTTTTGAGCAACCTCTGTAAACACCTTCTAGGGTTGCCGTTTTGATAACCAGAAACAGGCTGAATTCTGAGGGTTATTGAGGCTCTGCAGAATGTCCTGGGCTACTGATGTCACCTAAGCTTTGTTTGCAAAGTCCATGGTAGCTTTTTAGGAGACCCCTGGGTTTCTCTCTTAGCTGGGAACATTGAGGTGATGATGATAGGTGATGATGATAGGAAGACTTTCTCTTGGGATGAAAAAAATTTTTTACAAATCTACTAAACTCTCATTACTTAATCTCTCATCACTTTAGATATTTTGGTCACTTTTCAAATGTCTAACTGAGATTCATTGTTCTCAGTCTCTAAAGCATTTTTCTCTAGCAAAGGTAGTTGTGCTGCAATGTTACTATGTGCAAAGTGTTCTTAATTCTTTGCAGAGAAGGTACAGTTCAGTGTAAAGTCCTGTGACACATGAGAAAATAATTTGCAATTAATTAAGTTATTGGATGAATTCCTCCTTTGTTCTGTCTGAAAATGGCCTGTGAGCAGATTGCTAAACTCTCAGAAAATTCATTACAACAAATTGTTTGTGAGTTTCATCCCTAAATAATTCCTGGTCTGTGCAGAACAAACAGTTCACAATGTGCAGATGGAATTAATTTCTTTAGTTCTTGACTGGGTAATAAATGGAGAGAGGTTCCCCATTTAGAGTGAACTGCAAGTAGCACAAGAGATAACTCTAAACTTGCATTTGATCTGTGCTTGAATACTGAAATGCTGAGCAGTTGTCTGAGTTTTCATTATGTTGAGGGACTGAGCCCAAGGAATAGAACATGGATGGATTCAGCGTTGCTTGCAGGTGGGTCTTTGCAAAGGGGAAGTAGTTTGGAGGAGAAGCCAGGTCCTGGGAATGCAGTGGGAGACGATCTGAAGAACAAGAACATGGGCAGCCCTTTGGTCCAGGAGGAAGAGGCGGCCAAACGGAAGGCACTGTGTGATGGGGTTGTGAGCTACGTGGCAGCCTGGGGCTGAGGAGCTGGGCGGGAGCATGGAGAGGGCAGGAAGCCGCGTAGGGATGCAGCACAGCTCCAGTTTGCTAGGGCTCAGAGAGGGCGGATGGCAGAGGCGCTGACTGCCAAATCAACACTCGGCCTATCCAGCTGCTAAATATTACAGGAGTTGGAAAAAAATGAACAAGAGAATAATAGAAAATGTCACCAGCTATGCCAGAAACTGAAAAGAGCTGGAGTTGGTGATATGACACTGGCAGCCCCATCTGCTGCTGCCGCAGTAACGAGTCCTCCGTGCTGGCTGTGGGCAGCTGTTGGGCATCTTGAGCCACATTCCTCTGCTCTCAGGGTTTGGAAGCTGCGCAGGATGCAAAAAAAAAAAAAAAAAAAAAAATCAGGCACCAGTTTTTTCTTTATTGAATTATGTAGATTTAAGCCTGTGGTGATTTGGGTGCCTGACTTGGTATGAAAGCTGTCTGGAGCATTTTCCCCTCTGTGCTCAGCATCTTTTTGTGCTGTTCTTGCCCTCCGTTGTGGAGGGTTGCATGTGACTCTGCTGAGGTTCGTCTGCGCTGGCTCATGATCGGCCGTTAACACCAGAGAGAGCCCCGAGTAATGGAGATGGAAACGCTGGCCCTCTGACTCTTGCTGATGCTTCTCTTCTAATCCCTGGTGTGACTCTCTTTGCCCCCTTGTTAAAGCTGACTTGGGAGCACACACAACAACGTGCACTTTGTCAAAATTTTGGCTGTCTCTCCAGATTAGTGTAGCTCCCAGATCAGCTGCACTGGCATCAGCAATTAGTTCATTCTGCTTGTGTTAATTAAAATAAGCTAAGAGCATTGCACGTTATCATGGCTTTTAAAAGCATCCTGGTGTATTTGTGTCTATCAGCCAGTTCCCATGGCTGGTCTTTGCCTGCTTTGCGTTGCAGCTGGGTAATGGTTGCAAAATCTGGAGCGGAGCAGGAACAACAGCTAGTGAAACCCAGAAGATTTCTTGCTTCTCGGCTGTCTGTGGCTCAGTGGCAGGTTATATCTCTACTGCCTGTCTCGTGAAGCATTGAAATTAAAGGATGGTCCTCTGTAGCTTGGGTGCAATCAAAGCTGCCGACAGGATCGGCAGATGGCAGTGTCAAACCTGCCTGGGCTCGGCGGCAGGGGACTGCAGCACAGCCTTGCTAGGATGCCCTGCTTTGCTGGCTCGAGTCTCGCAGGGACGGGTTTGTGCTAAGCACCAGGCAGACCTGTTGCCCCCACGCTAATCTCCGCAGCCGGTTCCTGTCACCAGGGCTGGGGAACGTGTCACTAGTGTTTTGGCCGGTGCTCCTGGTGGCAGGGATGCACCTTGGAAGGCGTCTGGCCGCCTCGAGGGACCAGAGCAGGCGGTGCTGGATCCACAGGTGTCTTCTGTGCGAGACGATCTCTGAAAGGGCTCAGAGGGGCTTTGAGCAGGCAGGGCAGCTGGGGTGGTGTCTGTGGAGCCTGTTCCTTGGTGCTGTTCCTGGGGGTTAGTCCCGGGAGAGCTCAGCGGGGCAGAGCGAGGCGCCGTGCGCTTCAGGAGGTCGGCACCCTGCTTTGCCACACGAGCCTGGCTCATCCAGGCGACAGGAAATTTCTAACACCTCAAAAGAGCAACTTGGGCTTACAAAGGTCTGCAGTTCCGGTGAGATAAACTCATTTCCAAGAGACATATCCTGGAACACCACCCAGCATGGCTGTAAAATGAGGACTTGAGGTTTAATAGCTATCATGGGAGCCGCTCCAGGAATCCCACTGCTGCACAGTCACAATAAGGCACAAGCTGCTGTTCTCTCTGAGCTTTTCTTGCAGCTTCTGAAGCAGATACTGAACTTTGCATCATGTTCAGCTGTCCATGCACCATAATATTGTCAGTGACATTCAGCACTCTAGAGATTTTTGATCACTGACTTTCAATGACATTTGGAGCAATCTTCATGGCCAAAGTGAGATACTCCTCTGTCCTAAAGAACATAAAAGAGAATGTTGCTTTTAATATATTGGAGTTCGTGAGACACAGCAGCAGTTTGTGTGATTTATTGGGAAGACAACAGCACACCAGAGCATGTTCTGCAAATATAAGCCCAAACAAGTCATGCTGCATCCAGCTGTAAATTCCCTTTGCTGCCAAAGTGTCTAAATTAACATACACACTATATCCCATCACAGGCTACCACCTTGTTAAGATGGGGACACCCACTTGCCCTCCCAAGGATATGGGACTTCAGATGTGAGAAAAAAGAAGATATTGTTTCGGATATGGCCAGGTGCCCATGGGATCTCTGAGCAGGAGGTGGTGGGTTCTAGGGAGACTGCAGAAAGGGGCTGCCCCAGCCCTGACAAGGGGAGCCTCCCTGGTCCTCGTGCACTGGCTTTCGGCGCTGAAGCAACCTGCAGTGCTGTGGATGAGCCCCTTGGACTCCTCTGCACCACGGAGGGACAGGCTCTCTCACTGCTGACCTCTCTTTTCTTGTGTGCATTGGGGCCAGCCAGGCAGCTCCTCATGGTGGTGACTCTCCTATCATAGTCTTACTCACCTGTGTGCTTTTCTTTAAACCTGGAAGGTAGGAACATGGAGAGCTGCTGTTGGTTTCTTTGGATAGATTCCAGAAAAGGAAGAAACATGTAAGTAAAAACATAAATACGTATATATATATATAAATTTTTACTTGAGATGAGGCTGACAGAAGAGAAGCTGTTTGATGGGAGGCAGTGTGGTGTGGCTGTTGTTAAATCTTGTACAAAGTTGGATGTTGGATTTGCCAGCTGGCAAATACCAATGACTCTCCTGAGTTCATCTCTCATCCTGTTCATGTTGACATTTCTGGCAAGGAAAGGCAAAGAGTTATCCCAGCTACAATAACCTGTGAGCTCTCGCTGCATTTCTCTTAATCTGCCTGCAATTAGCGCCTTTCTCCAACAGAGGTGAGGTCCCTGCTAGCACATCCTAGTGTTAGTCCTGGTTGAGGGACCTGCAGAGCCCTGTGGAGGTGGCACCTGAGCCCTGGCATATGGAATGTGGTGCAAGGGTGACCTCAGCAGCAAGGACTTGGTGCTCCTGGAGGAATGTCACCCTTTTAGTACCATTTATAGCACGAGCTGCTTGCACTGTCTGGACTTTGGAGTCTTTTGGGATCGCTTTTTATTACTTGTTTGACATTAACTGTTAACTAACCTTGGAGAAACCTTGTCTGATTTCCTACTCAAGCACATGAAACGGGCAAAGGCTGTGAAAAAACCCTGGGCTCTAAAGAAGCAGCTGTTGTTGAAAATGGGTTTCACTTGAACCATCAGAGTCCATTTCAGTTCCAGATTCATTTGCACAGAGCCCCTGATTTTGTTATTGCTAACTCTAGAGTCTTTGGGCTTGATTCTCTTTTTGTACTGGTCTTACCCTGAGGTGACATTGGAATGATTTCCTGTTGATTCTTATATAACAGTCTGAGAAAAGAATCTGATTTTCAACCTGAAGAGTTTGGGTATGTAGGGAAAAGAGGGAGAAGAAAGGAAAAAAAAAAAAAGAAGAAAAAGGCAGAACAAGTCCAAATTGACAGGCCTTCTGCAATATACTGGAAATATAAGGCACAGTGTTTAAAAAAAATGGTTAGAGTTATGGGGATCTTTATGCTCATTATAAT
>JAVCKT010005391.1:0-18137 GCA_032273925.1 Rhynchotus rufescens
AACCAAAAAAAAAAAAAAGAAGGTCTGTATGGAATCGATATTGCAATCAATACCTCTTGCCCCTTTGGAAAGTACCGCTTAGTCTGAAATGCAGGTTCCTCCTTCTCTGTTGCAGGAACTATCCATTAAAAAGACTAGTACTTACTTTGCCAAGACCGCATTGTCAGTAAGTGTTTTGAAGCTGTGCAATAATGATTATCGTGCAGTATTGCATTTTAATAATTCAAATAAGCCCTGGAACATTATGATCTCTACAGCTAAGTAAATTCTTTGTAGCAACTCCAGCCTTGGAAAGCACCATCCGTTTTCAGCTGAATTATCTCTTTGCAGAAATGAGCATTTGAACAACGCTGTCTGTCCTCAAAGAACAGCAGCTCAGGTTTGCCAGGATCATCATCGTGTGAGAGATGTAATGCAACCGTTTGCTGTATCACAAGGCTGGCACAAGCAAGAAGATAATTTTGTATTTATCAGGCATTCAGCTTTCTTCTTCTTCGGTCATTAAAATTTGGAGCTGAAATGCCGACAGTGCCAACAAGAAACACACGACTATTCAAAGAGGACTGTCACCGTAACCTCTGATTTTTTTAACAGCCCTACATGAACGTGGTTTGATCCCAAAGAGCGGGAGCTGCAGAAATTACTGGGGTGAGAAACTAGCCATGAGGCCCCGGCCGTGGGCCTTGAGCCGCTGCTTTGATGCAAGAGCCAAACTGTGCAATATTTGTCATGGCTAAGAGGGGAGGAGCGGTGCTTTCTCTTTGAAGAGCAGCACAGATCATCTCTGAGAGAGACCCTGTGAAGGGGACTAGCAAAAGGGGAGTGGGTGAGAGAGAAGCTAGAAGGGCTCAGAGACTGTGGAGATGAAATGGACGGATCCGCAGGCGGGAGCAGAGCCTGCCCTCCCTCCCCCAGAGCAAACAACCGGAGTTAGAGAGCACTGCTGGAGTAAAGGGGATGCAGTGACTCCAGGGCGCTGGGACGGGGGGAGAAGAGCTGGAAACACAGAGCAGGATTTACCGCCTGGGGCTGTCACACATGGACGTCAGCCCTTTAAACGCAACGCTGTTTGCGTCGCCAAACTGGACTAACGCAGCACGCACATTTGTAGCTCTGTGTACTCGTCGGGAATTTTGCAACCTGCTTAAAAGACATCAGGATTCCACCTACCATTTGCCCTAAACAGCCCTCTGATGGCCGGTGTGCTGTAGGTGGCAACAGAAGGACAAATTCTCAAAAAAATAAAAACTTTCTCTTGATGAATATCCAAACACGAAGGCCCATTTCTATACTCCCTGCCTTAAAAAAATGCACAATTGGACAATTCTGCACTAAAAATTTGGTATGACATCTGCTCTGGTACGAGCATCTCCTCGCATTTTGTGTACTTGGTGTTCTACAGCCCTCCATAGACAGGATTAGGTGGACTGTTACCAGAGCTAAAGTCATTAAGGAATCACTAGAAATGAAAGATGTTCCGAGCTGTTAAAGTGCAACAAAATTACTTAAGAGGAAATGGGTGAAGGAAATGGGTAGCTCCAATAAATCAGTACCTAGTCAAGCTCTCACTCTAAACAGTTTTTTATTTATAGCGGAGAACTGAAAAGGCTAATATTTCTCAGGCATATTTACATAAATGTTCTTTACGTGTCTGTTGGGTCAGACAGTGCCCTACAGACACAATTCCCCCGGCTCCTGAGAAGCCCAAGGAACCCGAGCTTTCCAGGAATGTGCTACTCTGACAAACAGCGAGGCAGAAGTGCTCGGTAACAAGTGGAAAATTTGCATTTCCATTAGTGAGGCCTTTGTCAGATGAAATCCCTGGAGGCAGTGCGGAATGTGTGCAGAAGGAAAATCTAGTGTATTAATTTACCAGAAAAAAAAAAAAAGAAAAAAATCACCGTGTTGTTCAATGAAATGTAAGCGTTAAGATAAAAGGCAGAAGGGCAGGATTTGCATGCGGAGGGCTGCACAGAGAAGGGGCAGTGATTTAGGAAGGCTTTGCCACAGCATAGCCCAGGACAGACACGCTCTTACATCCTCCCACTCGCTGGTATCTTGTCAGGGACCAGATTCTTCCTTCTCCTTGCTCAAAATCAGCAGCTGTGCAAGAAATGCCATGAAGACCTACTGAGCTTGCTTTCAAACCAAGTTTGTGTGTGTAAGCCACTCCGTTCCTCTGGAAAAAAATCTGTCCTAGATGCTCAGCTATTTGAAAAATAAGCCTGCGGTTTTTCTTTTTTTTTTTTTTTCCTATGAAAATATAAATACACTTTAAAGCACAGTGGTTAATCCTTTTAGCTGGAGTCTTATAGAAATTAATGAGAAGACTTTGCAAAGACTTTGTCACCAATGAGATTGCTACTATTTTTTTCTCTCTAACCCTTCCCTTTAATGGATGCAATGGTCATCTGTAACTAACAGATCATCAGTGGAATTATGGATAAAGCAAGATACTACTTAATGTGGATAAAAATGTCAGAAACATCCCTAAAAGTTTAATTTGACGAACCTGTGGAACGCTAATGTTATCACAACTAACCCTGACGGTTTTAGGATGTCCCTTCCACAGTGTTACCCCTCCCTTTCTGCACAGAGTTACACACTTCTTTGGTTGTACTTGTCACAGCTCTTAGCAACATTTATTTTAGCTTTTCTACGTTGTTGTATCTGTACAACACCAAGAGTTTGCCTGGATCTCTACATTCAGATATGGAAACGAGCCCCCAGCTCCGAGGAAGGAGTTTGGCTAGAACATTTCTGCCTTTGTGTCCACTGTCAGTAGCTTTGGGAGCAGGTGCATTCTCCTCATCAAGTCATCAATGAAAATAAACGTCTGTCATCGTGAAGTCTTTTCAAGAACAGCTCAAGTATTTACAGACTCGTCTTCCTACAGAACTCTCACAGGTTAATTCTGTGGATCATAGTTCAGACAAGACAGCTATGAAGTAAAATTAGGGTAATTCTTGGACAGCTCTTCTCCTTACTTATTTCTCCTCCTGTGCGCAGTCATGTTGTACTGCCACATGCCCAGTTCAATGTGCTGTGCTTGTAAGCTATTCCCTCAAGAGAAAAGCCTGATCCTGACCAAAACAGCCATATTAAAACAGAAGTTATGAGTCAACAACGTCCTAAAACCTAAGCCCTAACAGCATCTTCCCTTTCAGTGGGATTTGCACTCTTAACTCATTTCAGAGCATTCATAAAGGTTTCCCGGGAGTAAATAAAAGGGTTTTAGCTTATTTAAACCCATAGGTTTTCTACAGGTTCTAATAGGTATTACTTTCTGGTTCGGTCTCTTTCTGCCTCTGTCCTTGCTTATCGCTGCCTCACTAACTTTATTGCTGGCAAAGTTTTTCAGCATTTCTTTTTTTTTTTCTCTCCCCTTTTCATAAAGCAATAAATATTATTCAATTCAACAAATGCATACAAATGGTTTCCATTAGAATTTTAATCTATTCTCAAAATGAAAGGAAAGCTTTGTATAAATCTTTTTAAATTACCAGCACATAAATTCAGGCAGGGACATCTCCACCTAGGCTGAGCTGGGGAGTTCACAGCCTGCTGTCCTCGTTCATAAATTAATTGAGGTCTCTAGCTGCTGTAAATGAACAGTGCATCCTGCAAAAGATCATATCTGTCAAGATTGCAGATTGCTTTCTATCAGAGTTTGCAAAAGTCAGAGCTCACAATGCTTTCATTATGTCTATGAGTATGGCTTCCCAACTGGAAAGAAATGGGCGTTTTGTTCTGTTGGGCCAAGATTTACAGAAAGCAATTTTCCTCCATGCTCCAGCTATGACAAACCTACTGAAAAATGTCATTTCACGACTTCTTTCATTCAGTCACCTTTTTACTGACAAATATATATTCTTTCTGCTCCATGTGTACACACCAACTGTGACATTTAATGGCCAAGGAAGGTTAATCACAGGTGAGTGCATATCCCTCTTGGATACTGCCGGTTATACTGCACTCACTGCCACTTCTCCACTATAAAGCAAGCATGGCTGAAGCTGGTGCACACAACTACCTATTTTATATAAGAAATTTATAAATTTTTAAAAAGGCTCCTTTCGATTCCAAGCTAGCATGCCCATGAATGCCTCTCAGATGTGTTAAATTATGCCAGGGTTGGGAGGAAGCACGCACAGTCAGAGAGCTGCTCGGACCACACGACGTTTTGGTTCTTGCCCTCTGACTTTGCACTTTGAAACGCAGGCCCATGGTGGGGAGTGAAGGAAAAGCAGAGCATGGGACCCCGAAATTCAGAGTAGGTTTTGACTTTTGACTCTGTAGCTTGTTTTTCTTCTTATCAATGCCGCTTTTTATGATGGTGGCAGAGACCATGGACCCCATAGCACCCAATAGCAGGGGTTTAGAAGAGAAAAAGAGGATGGGAGTGACCAAAACATCTCCTTACAGAACTGAGTCGAACTGATGCCATTTCCATTTGCAGGTCAGCAACTAAGAGGAGAGCACATCCACACATCTCCTTCCTTACCTACATCAGCTCTGCTGGCCCTCCCTTTTCCGTGGCAGGAGCAAGGAGGAGCCCTCAAAATGCCTCACAGCCAGCCTTTCAACCCAACCTCTCCAGCTGCAGAGAAGAAACATATAGACATAGAAGAAACGCATATTGAGCATGAAGCCCTGGCCAGCTCTCAGAAATGGTGCAGGGATTCGCTGGAATCGCAGCCGGCGGCCGGAGCGTCTCGGGGGGCTCCGTGCCCGACGCGCCGCGAGGCAGGGCCACAGGGGCGCCCGGCGGCACCCCGCTCTGTAAACACACACACGGCCTTTTAAAGGCTGCACATTAGTTACGTGCTAAAAGTTAATGGGCTTTTTAATCTCTATTTAAAGGCTTCTCCCTTAGCCTAACAGTGCCAAGCAGTTACGGGCCATGAAACAAAGGTGGCTGCCAGCCACAAGAGCCAAATATGTGCTAGAAATTAATTATTTGCTTGGCAGGCTCAGCAGTCACTTTGCTATCAAAGCAATTGGGGCAATTTAGCTGCTGTATTAAATACCCAGCCATTCTGACCTGCATCGCACAGGTGACATTCGGCATCCCCGTGTCATGATGCTGCCTCTTCCCACCGTGAGTCACAAGCAGCACGCTGTCAAACTCCTCTCCAGGAAAAATACTTGCAGGTGCAAACATCAGCAGTTGTCCTGATAGTCTGGTGTAGAAGGCATTTAAAATAAGCATTTTGAATGTGCAACTGATCTGTGCTGGGCTAACACTACAGGAGCTGGGCTAACACTACAGGAGGTAGTACATTTCAGACTGGAAGTTCTTATGGCAGCAGATTACAGACTCCTGAAGATGTGGATTGCAGTGGGAACCTCGGGAACATATTCACCATAGCAGGGACAAGTCAATACAGTAATTCCCCCTAAACACATCCTCGTGCCAACACCTTCTATGCTGTATCAGCCCATGCTTGTAGTATATTAGCATACAGGTAACTACATCACTCCACTGAGTAGCAGCAGCAAACAATAAAAGCCCTCAAGCATCTGTTTGTTTGGAACACAAATGAAATTGCAGAGATTACCCTCCTACGCTGGGCTGGTCGCCAGAGCTGCTTGCTGCCATCCCAGGGTGCTGTGAAGCTAGCAGAATTCTTCCAAATACTTGATTTTTTTCTCCTTTCTTGATTTTAACATTCTGCTCCTAACTGCAGTCCTTTGGGCAGAGCAGTTCCTCTCTATAGCTTCAAATATCTCCATGTCATCTCCATCTCCGTGTCATTTTAGGCAGTAAGGAGAGGTATTCAAGGCAAGAAGGTAGTAGACTAGGCAGTATTCAAAGAGGTCATGTATTTGAAGCTTTCCCTTTATGTCCCTTCACAAGTTATGCCTGTTTTCCTTAAGCTACTGCATCCTGTTGCAAACTCAGCCATGATATGCTACTCACCAGCTCTTCCACTGTGTGCTAACTTTCCCCAAACTTCTCTTTCTCGGGGGATTTCTGTGATTCGGATGAGTTTTCCCCAGCTGTGCTAATTTTCTCTCCCCTGCTGCGTGCTAATTTTCTCTTCCCTCCTGTGTTCCAAGGGCAGCGCGGCAGGCGAGTGGTTCGGGAGCCCTGCTCTGCACCCAGGCTTGGGAGCAATTACCTGGGCGAGGTTGGAGAGAGACTCAGGCAGCCCCAAAAAGCCATCGTTCCCGCTGTGAAGTCTAGCACTGTGAGCACAGTATCTTCCTCAGAGACAAATGAGGGCAGAATCGCTCATGCTTCAGCCGCATTAGCTTTATGTACCACCTTTTAGCTGGTAAATGCTTGACCTGGACTTGTCCACAAGCTGAAACAGGAAGGAAAAAAAAATAAAAGAAAAAGAATGAGATTCAGTGACTCTCTTTTCTCCCTTTTTATACTAATGATTAGCTGTCATTATCTTTCCCCTGTCATTTACCTTCAGGTGACTAAGGTCCATCCTAAATAGACTGTATCAAACAGTATCTCGAGACAACTAACCATTATGCAGGATATAAACCCATCATTATTTGCCTGAGTTTACAGGAAAACTATCTTCACAATATGCTTGTTCCTCAAATCAGAGGGTTTTTTAAAGCACTGATTGGACGCGTACAATGCTGACCCCTGTTAGAAATGGCATATCTGGCCAAATGGACCATATGTGTGTGCTTGTTATTAAATTGCAGATAGTCCCAGCATTACAGACAGCTCTCCTAATGAAGATCTTGCCCACCAAATGGATCAAAATCCTGTCAGCTCAAATGACTGGCATCGGTCCCTCTTTGTTCATGTAGTACCTTGGTTTTCAGCAGCAGTGTCAGAGTGTTTTCCATATTTGCAACCAAGGATTTAATGATCATGACAGGGAGGTAATTACAGTCTTATCAATGAGGCAACAACTTTGTTCTTCTGTCAGTTATTTTGATGTTAGTTTAGAGATGAGTATGTATGACTATTGCAACACTTCTATTAAAGCCTTGTTACACACATACATGAAAGAGAACTTGCTCACACCAACTGGCGCAAGTGCTTGTGTCTTCTAAGCACTTTCAGAAAATAATCAAGGAAGTGATTTGAGGATCGTGACGACCAAAACTGGAATAATGAAGGAAATGTGCTCTCTGTGTGAGTCAGAAGGGTGTTAGAGGGATTTTGTCAGAAAACTGCATTTGCTTGCCCCAGTTTCCCACTGCTGTAGTGTGAGGTGCTGCAATACTCTGTACTTGACTTACATCAGTAGTTTTCAAGAGCAAAAGCAGCTAGGAAGCCCATTCTAGTAAATGATTGTCCGTCCCTGCCTGTCCAGGCACACAAAGAATGGGAAGCGTAGTCCCAGCTCAGGAGCTGGTATTAAGATGTGCTTGCAGCAGGTCGGAAGACGTCTGCTCACATTGGTGCCGATAAATGCCAAAATCAGGAAACACAAACACTGCAGGAAGAGCAGTCTGTTCAATATTGTGCTGTTCTCATTTAAGAGTAAAGACAGGGTGTTAGTGCGTTGGGTAGCATGGACAGGCAGCTTATGAAGGCACCTGACACTGAGGACGAACCACATCACCTGTGTCCAGCCCCTGGCAAGCAATTCATCTCCCTCCCAGCCTAGCATTGAAATGAAAGATACCTGCTCTTCCTCGGGTTATTGAATTGTGTTCTGACAATAAAGTTAAATTACACGAGGAGAATCTAAAATATTTCATCACAAAATCAATGTGATGAACTTGCCTTTCTTCACCGTAACTTACATACACACACACACTGATCTATGAAAGTTTCGGTTTAGTAAGAACACAATTTCAAAAAGCTACTGCTGCCTCAAGGAAAACACTGAAATGTATTCTAAGACAGAAATAATACTGTTTATCAATCATTTTTCTTTCTCACTTCTTTGCTATTTAGAATATTTGCATGAAAATGGGATCTTTATTTCCCAAGAGTTCATCAGCTGCTACTGCTGTGATATAATTTCCATGGATACCAATTGTAGGTGATGTTGCAAGCACACAACTAAAGGATAAGGGATAAGGAAGAGAGATACCAGCTAGCTGCTTTATTCTGCAGCTGTAAGTTTGGGCACCTCCACAAATAAAGCCTAAAGCTTCGTCTAATCGATTCATCACTCCCACATAAATAACCCACTCACTCCTTTTTCCTTCCAGGGCCTCTTTGCAGAAATGGCCCAACTTATTTAAATGTATTCAGTTTTTCTAATATCAACCACTCCTCAATGAGAAGAGGACTCAGGGCTTCAGAGAGTGACAGAAACAAAAGCCATTTTATTTGCAATTTTTTAAGCTTCAACTTGCTGATTTAGAACCTTAAATTGTAAACTCCTCCATTAAAAGAATAACAATCTTGGAAAGGTATTGCTTTCAGAGGAGAGACTATGTAGAAGAATTAAAGATAAAATAGACATTTCCCTAGTAAGGAGAGAGAATGACAAGTTGCAAAACATATTTGTTACATTTGGAGGTATAGCAATTTAATGCAATGTACCTGATGTACATTTGATAGGAGATCAGGTTTTTGGTTTTTTTTTTTTTTAAAAAAAAGCCTTTTATTTACAGATATTTCTAATAAGTAGTTTGCATGAATTAGTTTTCTCATTTAGTAGCTTCTTAAAACCATTTTTCAGATAAGCTTCATCAGTCTGTGCCCTGGGAACTTAGCTTTGGGCCAGAAGGAAAACATGCAGATGCAGACAGCCAGGGAAGCGCGACGCTGCTTGCAGACAGGCCCGGGCAGTCGTCGGGTGTTACGGCAGGCTGAGGGTCCCGCGCAGCTGCAGCACAGCAGTCACACAGCAGTGCAGCTCTCGCCAATTTCTACAATCCCTCATGACAACATTTCACAGTCAGAAGAAAATGTGCATTGCAAGAACGTGGGGAGAGCTGAAGGCTGTGAGCAGGCAGGGAGGCAGGGCGCCTAGGGGAGCACTAGCCATCCCACCCATGCCTGCTCCACAGCTGGATCGTGCAACGCAGCCAGGGCCACAGGGAACGGCCCCTCCTCTGTCTTGCAAGCCCACACGGTCTCTCCAAGCTTCTCTCACGTCCCTCTGTAGTTACACTTGGCAACCAAAATCTGAGCCGTCCGCTAGATGCTAAAGGAGGTGTTAGTTTTAGGGTCACTAAAGGAGCTCTTAGCTTTAGGGCCGCTCGGTGGAGGGCCCTGCTTTTGCCTTCACTGCCCCTGTCAGGCTCAGTTAGCGCTGCGAGGAGCAGCCTCCAAGAGCCTTGCTCCAGCTGCAGGCTCCAGCGCTGCGAGGGCACTCGCTGCTGCGAGGAGCTGCATGCTGACTTTTGGCATAGCAGGACGGGGAACGGTTAGGATTTCCCCCTCTGGTCTGGTACAGAAGCTTCAGGGCAAATATCAGATGGCACCTGCGGGCTGCTGCTTGGCCCCCGGGCAGCTGATCAGGGCCCTGCAATTCTGCAGTGTCAGCCCAGAAACTGAAAGCCAAGGTGCGTATAGGTTGTGCCACGCAGGGCCAAGGTATGGGGAAGGTACCTGCTGTCCCTTCACCCCTAACTAGCCTTAACTCTGTCTCTAGGAGAGATACAAACTTTGCGGGGGTGGTTTTTGTTGTTGCTGTCGGTTGTTTGTTTTTGTAAACTTTGCTCGTCTGCCAAGTCTCCTTACCCAACATCAAGGAGCTGGATCTGCCTTCCTTAAACAAAACTCCCCGCTCTTCTGAGAGGCTTCCTTTTTATGGATGCTGGGGTCTCCTGCGCTCCTCTCCACAGCCCGTCTGCCCTGCTGCCTCCTTCAGCAGATGTTTTCAGATCAGAGCAGACAGCCCGTGGCAGGGGCCCGGCTGCTGCAGCGCTCGCTGCTCACACGAGCACATCCCATCCAACGCGCCTGCGTTCCCAGGAAAGGCGGCCACGCAGAGCGGGAAGGAGGCGTCTGAGCTACGTGTGCACGGGGCTCATGCACCTCAGCACTGTTTCTTGGCAGGCACTAAAAACTACATGGGGAAAGCTCATTGTTGTCATGGAGCTGCAAGCATGAGAATCAAAAGGTTTGCAGGAAAAAGAAGAAAAAAATAAAGGAAACAGACGGAAAAAAAAGCACAGGCCAGTGATATCAGAAACTATATCTATAGTTTCTATATCAGAAACTGCTCCCTCTTTTGAAGACTTCTCCTTACAAAGTAAGTACATTTGAGCATGTGTGTGCACGTCCTGCTCTCTCTTGGATGAGAAATTCTCAGGACCATCATTCACATGACTTTTTTTTCTACCTAAGTTGAAATAAGGCATTTCTTTATGGCCAATACTGGGAATTGTGCCTTGGCTTTACAAAGCTCCTAAAACAAAACAAACAAGGTGAAGCTCCAATGTCACACAATACATTGACTTTCATGGAAAGTTGCACCTTGGAGAAGCCTGTGACCTCAAACAGCTCTCCTTTACTTTCCCGCAATCCCTTTTACTCCCACACGGGATATGTAAAAAGGCACCTTTGTTGTATCAGTATGAGTTAAAAGTGCATTTAAAATCACTCCAAGACCTCCTTAGCCCCCAGTTGAGGACAGATCTTGAATCAGAATATTTATTACCAACCTGCAAAGCAGCATTTTGACAGACTTTGTTGGGAAGGGTGTTACTGGAATGCCAATAAGGGAGTCAGTCTCCATCTCTTCACAGACCTTGAATCAGGAAGGGCTGGAGCACATCCTTGCCTTCAGTCCCACGGACTTAAAAGACACTTAAGCACCTGTTTTATGTTCTGTCACGAGCAGGAGACACGCAATAGGGCGCAGCCCCCTCAGCCGCGAGGGGACAGCCAAGGTGGCGTCTGCCTCTCTTGCACTCCAAGCTGTCACCAACAGAAAAGGAGCTGGGCAGATGTGTCCAACCCAGACCACTCCAGCACAGTGAGCCACTCCAATAGCACAAGAGGAGCCCAAATTTTCAACTTCCCAAGTTTTCCCAACTGCCATGGAGATGTCCCTCAGTTCAGGCCCTGCATCTGACATGCCTAAGCGCTCTGCTCTTCTTACTCAGCTTCTCTCCACATCACAGGGATCCTTCTCTCTCTTCCTCTCATCCTCAGACTTAAGCGTCTCTCCGCAAATTTATTTTGCTGCTGAGGACTTTCTGGTCTCCTCCATCCCTTTCCTCAGGCTAGGTCTCCAAACTCCAGTCACACTTCCAAGATGTTTCAACACCTAACAAGTTTATCTTATTTTTCCTCTGGGAGATAGGTAAGCAATGCTAACAGCCAAGAGTGCATTCATATAGACTCATGCATTTGTGATATGGCCATTTCCTAGAGAGTAATTTCCCTGGTTGTCACAATAACATTACCTTCCCTGTAAGATTTAAAAATAGAAAGGATAAATAGGATACACGTATCCAATATAGTTAAGCACAGTCACCCTTGAAAAAGTAAATACATGGAATTAAAATTCTGGCAGCTGTATGTGAAGCTCTCCAGCAAAACTTGACAGCTCTTCAAGAAACAAATATGAAAACCACACTATAAAACACTACATGCATTATTATTAGTGTCTTTAATAACAGTACAAATATTAAAGTGCCATATTGTTTACAACACAAAATTAAAAATTTTAATTTTAATCAGTCCTGTTTACCCAGCAACCTTCTGATTAGCAGTCAGAGTTGACTGAACAGTGGAGGAAAAAAAGAAGGACCTCCAAGATCCGCCACACAAAAGGCTTTAGCTCGAGTCAACACGCAGAAGGGGCAGAATTACACAGCAGATTACAGAACACATCCACGTCTGTGGCAAAACAAGGCACTACTTATGCCACTGAAGTGATGATTTGAATATTTTTAGCTGCTCTCCTTTGGTGCAGGGAGCCCTTCTGAATATCTGCATGGCGGAGTCAAAATAATCCATTAGCTTGAAACAATGAAGGAATGGGGAGGTGGAGAACATGGAGTCAAAAATCCCAGGAAACCATAGGCGATTGCTTCTTTATTATGCATATTTTACTGCTGGAGCACATTATTCTCAGTCTCCTTAGGGCACCGTTTGTTAAGAGCACAGTAAATAATGTCAACAACTAAAAATTCAGCACATACATAAAGCTTGATTTTTTTTTTCTGTCATAGTCGGATGAGAGGGACCGCAGTGACAGGGCCCAGATTTTCCATCATAAACCTCCGAGCCGGGATGAAAGCAGCAGCCGCTTCCCCTTCCAGCCCCTGCTCCTCAACTCCTCCTAAATCTCAACAAACTAAAAAAAAATGGGGCAAAACAAACCACCGTAACTCCTGTCCTCCATCACATGCATCTCTGCTATAGGCGCAGCCCTTCTGCGATGGGGCCCTTGCCATCACGCTCCTCCGGGATGCCGTGTCCTTATGCCGCTGTTAAGAAACATTCCCGAAACACCAGGGACAGGATCATGCCACCACTGCCGGGCATGAGCGGCTCCAGGGAACAGTCGGCTGCAATTAAGCCCCCACTCCTGGAAAATCCAGCGCTGCTCTCTTCCCTGGTTGGATTGACCATACGTTTCATTAAAGCTGTCACTGCCGTTTAACAACAGAGCTGCAAATGCCAGGAAGACACTGACTTTTCCGAAGGAGGCAGAGACGGTTCCCAAGTGCTTTTCTTCTCCTGTCCCTTATTTCCTTCAAGCCAAGGAAAGTAAATAGGTGAGTGAGGTGTAGAAGGAAGGATGCATAGATTTAAAGACTTTGCCCAGTGCCCTCTAAGGTGGTCTGCTCTATTTAATGCTTTTCCACCATGTTTCAGTAGCTCCTGAGGTTAAAAACACAGAGCAGAAGCAAGCTATGTACTTGAAAAGACATTTTACCTCTTTCTCTTCAAGCCATGGAGAGAGGTTTACATGGAATAAACACGAGTTTTAAGGGAAGGGAGAGAGGAGTCGATACCTCATGCTTTCACTTGTGTAGTGTAGGTAATAAAAAAAAAGAGTGAGAAGAAGCATCTGCACCCAAAGAGCTTTTAATTACCAGTATTACGGCATCCTATTTTGGAAGTCAGAACAAGTGTACTGAAAACAGCAGATTTTTGCTATGTTTGTGAAAATATTCCTAATCTGCAAAGCAATAACACACTCAGTGGCCAGTTCCAAAGGTGAAGGCTGCTCTCCTTCAATATATTGGCCTGTGAAACCATTCCTTAAACAAAATTTACGCAAAATAAGATTGTTAGTTTCTTAGGTTCTTTGACAAATGGAATACTTAGAATGAAAATAATCTAATGACAGCAGGATTTAACCGTTCCGACAGAATCACGTTGAAGAGGATCGGCTCTCCACGTTGACCCCGGTGTGTTTCTTCCCTCCCTCCCTCGGGGCCGCGTGGCTGAGGTGGCCCCGCAGGGCTGCTGGGCCTCCCTGCACCTTCCCCTGCAGCCACCAGGCCTGCTTGGGCACTGACACGGTGCTGGCAGCCCCGGAGACCCCGGCCACCATTTCAGGAACACTGAGCTGCAACAAGGTGGATCCTGCACCACAAACAGAGAACTCCCTGTAGTATCACTGGATAGGGAGCAGTGCTGTAGTAGTGGATGGGGAGGTGCAGATGGATGAGAAGCTGAGCACGAGGCAACAGCTCACACACAGTGATTATTAGTGGCCCTCTCCATTGCTCTTCTAAGCCCACAGCTGGCATATGGTCACCTTGGGGCTCTCCAGCCCATGATGGACACTGAGGGAAGACCCCATGGTGAGGGGCTGGGCACGAGGGCGCAGGGCCTACGTGGCCTGGAAGCACCTGCTGAGCTCGGCTGCCTAGCGGAGCCGGGCTCCCTTTGGACATGGGGAGGCACTGGGAGCAGGGGCAACTGCAGCAAGTTGTGGCCACGGAAATTCTGACTGCCTGGAAAAAGGAAGGAAACAAACAGGAACATCTACAGAGAGGGGGGTCAAGCTCTGGATCTGGATCAGAAAGGGGGCAGAACCCCCTTTCTTAGGACACTCAAAACACAGCTGAATGGGACCAAGATGGATCTAACTAATTTCTTCTAGTAATCGACATAGTTATTCTTCATCTGGAAGTCCAAGTGCCACCTCCTGAGCAAGGCAGGAAAAGCCACCAAAGCCCATGTAGACTGCTAATCATGCACACAGACACAGGTCAAACCTTCCTGCAAGGTGCACTCTAAAACACGAGGGTCAGGCTACACACACTCCCAAAACTGAGCACAGGCTTCCCCCTCTCCCCTCCCATAAATTTCCCTGGAAATCAGAGCACACTTAGCAGCCTCAGACTCTGAAAGCTCATATTCATGGTTCTGTCACATCTGAAACAGTGACTGGAAGAAGTCTAAAGTCCTACCACATCCTCCAAGACAGCTCTTCTGTTGCACAGATACAGAAAATTGCCTGCAAGAAAGTCATTATAAAGATTACTGCATTCCTAAATGAAAAACATCTGGACTTCAGTTCAAGAAAACCTGAATTTTCATGCACATTATACATTCCCGTTATCCAGACTCTTGCATAAAAATACTTAAAGTAAGATATATGCATGGTGGTTCTGGTTAAGTCTGAACTTAGACTGGCAATTAGATAGGAAAAAATTAGCAATTTTGCTGCCAAGAATTTTCCTTCGTTGTTTCCCCTCTGTCCCATTGTCAAGTCAATGCAACTCAAAATGCTCCCACTTATTAATTCAGGCTAAAAAGATGTGCATAAGCTGTTACAGTGACATTTTATTAGAGTAATTTTTCAGGTTTCACCCTCCCCCTCTATATATGCACAAATTTCTCCTCCTGACAATAAGCCACAGACCAATTTTGAGGTGGAAACAGTTGTAGGGAAGAAAAAAAAAAGTCAGAAATTACTTTCCAACGGACACATCTTAAAATACATTACAACTCTCCCTTTAGTAGCCAAGTGGTTCATGAACATTACACTTTATGTAGTATCACAAATGCACAAAATATGCTTTGCATATGATTGCAAAAACAGCAGCACTCTGGAGCCAAACACATGGTTTAATATTATAATAATGAGTCTACTTCAACATAGTGGATTTTAATAAGAATTTAATAAGACTGGTATGATGCCAAATTACATAATGTCCCAAAATATGAAACAAAGCTTTTACAGAGAAAATAAAAGCTCACTGAAGTATAACCACTCTTAAAAAAAAAATCCCAGTGTTATCTAAACAAAGCCATTAGGCATATTTAATTTAAAAAAATCAAATTAGAGAAAAGGAACTCAACTCTATTCCCAGACCTCAAAATAAAATTAAAAAGGATATTATTTTAGGCAACATTTATGAAAATGAAGGTACTACGCCAGCACTGGGAAACAAGCTAACACCATAATTATATCTTTTGGCATGGATTTGGATTGAGTATCTCCAATTTCACTCAAAGGACAAAAAGTTATTCAGTTTCCTTACAGGTTAATTTTAAGACTGAACTATGCTGGATTGTCTAGAAGCACCTTAGACCAATAAATTAATTTCCCTCTGCACATGAAAATCAATTCCCAATGGGAGACCCAAATAAAAAGGGCCAAATGATTTACTCCTTAACCCTGCTCCCTTCTGAGTTCCTGGGAAAAGCAAAGAATTGAAAGCTCCTGGACAACTAGGCTTGACATGAAAAAGCCTCAACAGTTTTCTCTCTACTCACTCCCCATATCTGACAATGTTAGATAGCAGTTAAAAGAAAAAGCACTATTCCATTTGTTGGATAGCAAAGGCACCGGGTAACAATCTGGTTAATCTGTATAATCTCTTAAAATAGTAGTGTTATGCTAGGTGAAGATTAATATCAACACAGGCCTATACTTTTAAAGCAGTTTTGATAAAGACATTACAACATTTTAAGTAGATTTAGATTCCGTATGACAAGATGAGGTGGGGACGGGGAAGACATGGAGTGTGGAAGGGCATTTTAGACCTTGTAACTCTTAGAACTCTATTTTAGCTGTAGAAGTCATTAAAAAGTCACAAGCAGCTTCAAGATGAAAGGCAATAGCAGCTTTTTGAGAAGGATAATCACAGCCTTCTACAGATTTAATGAGACTTAATTCACAGAAGCTTTTGACTTGGTCTGCTGTTAATTGAATCAAAGTCAATGATGATCTTGTTACACTTTGGCTTGAATTCCCTAAAAATAAAGAAAAACACAGATATTAGCAAGTGGTTAAAACATTTTGCTTGCTTTGGCTACAGCTATATTTCTGAAGGAAAAAAAAGTTCCTTGGATTCACATAGTTTTCATCTCTATGGGAGCCAATTATAGTGCACCACACTGAGAGAAACCTGGACAAGAAAGACTAAGACAAAAAAGACACATGGGGAGGTTTAGCCTGTACATTCTTGGACTATTGGAGTTCATAAATTACCCAGGAGTCAAAGGACTTTTAACAACTTAACTACAGGTGGTGGCATCATGTTACCAGGGCTAAAATTTTTGTTTAAAAAAAAATTTATACACATAGATTTTTGATCACTTTTCTTCCTGCCAAGTTTTCAGATAATACTTCCAAAGTTTGCTTTGCTTGATTTTCATATTTTTCTGTGCTGTGGGAATAGGTCACATTATGCAGCATACTGGGAAAAAAAAACAAACTAGTTAAGAGGGAATCATTTAAAAATTTTAACTTTAGAACTCTAAAATTAATACTGCCACAAAATGTTTCCTTTTATTATCATTAGAGCATCTGCTACAGCAATTAGCAAGGAAGGTATTTGGGGACTGAGCATATATTTTACAGCCTTCTAGTAAACAAAGGATTATGCAAATAGTGTGGATTTAGTGCCTAATTAAGCTCTGCAATTCAGTTCAAGAGATTCATTAAGTACCACCTACATCCTTAATAATCAATACAAGAATGAATAACAATCAACACAGAAAAACACATGCTGCTGACCACAGAAGCTACGAAGGATTAAGACATGCACTGTGACCATAACAGCAGTCTGAAACACTTCTCACCCTGGAAAACTTCTAAGATTTGACTTTCAACACAATGATTTATGCTCCTTAGCCATATAGATTTAATAGAAAAGGAAACAGACTGAAGGACTAAAATTGAATTTCAAGTGTTACTGTACCTGTTCGTGGATATTTCTGAGCCCAGTAGGTACCTTTCATCCTACAATTTCATCCGTCAGAACTGTTATGTTTGCAAATTTTAAGAAGCCGTTTTATTAATATTGTAATTTTTTCCGAGTTGCAAAGCCTCCCTGACTGCGTAATTAGCTTCACCCACAGCATGTTACTGCTATCAAACTAGCTGCTGAACAGATTGTTTTTAGGTATCTCTGTCAGTGTCTTAAAAACCCATTCTTCAAACATTCTTCAGTTTCTCATTACTTCAAGGCCACTTTCTACCCTTTTCCCCAGGAAAAAAGAAGTTAACAAAAAAAAGACAGGCATAATAACATGATGGGTGGCTGGCTTGAGACCCGTCCAAATTGGCTGCCACAAACAAGTTAAATATTTAGTAAGGACCAGGTAATCTACACAGAATGAATCAGTCATTTCAGTCCAGTTTGTAGTACAATTCAGGTTGGAAAGAACTTCCCAAGGTCCTGCAATCCCCTGCTCAAAGCAGGGTCAGCTCTAACTCTCAGGTACAACGTAACCAATAACCATCAGAATCACAGGTTCAGCAACAGTATCCAAAGAAAGTCCAGGAATAAAATTAATATTTCAAGTGGACATTTTCTCATACAGACATTATGAAACTGAACTCTTTATCTTTGCAGGCACTTTGCAAGAGAACAAAACGCTGTAAAGTGCAAAGAAGAAAAACCACTGCTCTAAAATTGGCATCTTGTACACCATTTTCTTCCTTTCCAAATTAAAAATAAAGCTCATCAAAAGTTCTCTTACCTATATATAATTCCCGCTAAATCAAACATGCGTCGTGCAGCTGTCATTTCAGTAGTGTCATGATACTTGTCAGACATAAAAATAACTTCTTTTATGCCTAGGAAATTCATACAGAGGAAACAAATGGCTAGAATTAACAGTGAAAATGTCATATAAAATCTTATATGCAAAATCAAAAAAGAGCATTCATTTACATGCTGCAAAACTCCTTGGCATGCCCCTTCTTCTCCAAATATTAAGGATTGTACTCGAGAATAAATTTGTAAAAGATTGAGCTGTTTTAGAAAACCATTCTCTGAAAAACCATTGGAATGTGCATTTCCCCCAGCTTTCCCTTAAGTTT
>JAVCKT010005392.1:0-13493 GCA_032273925.1 Rhynchotus rufescens
TAGGCGCAGAGTTGCTGAAGAGGAACCCTTGCTCCTATCAAAACAGAAAATTATTTTGAAAGAGGGATGAGACGCAAAACAAAGAGATGTCTGCCCTTTGTGGAGCCGGCCCTATGTCCACCCAGGGGTTTCAGCATGTTCCTGCACAGGGAGGCTGTGATTCTCTGTGGAGGCTGCAGGCAAGAGAGCCTTCCTTGCACCCCCTCCACCCCACGGGGACTTGCAGACGTTCCCTGCGACGCCAGGCTGCATGTCCAGTAGCATCTGCACCGAACACGATCCGGCCCCGTAGCTCACACGCCGTGCGCTCCTCAAGCACTGAGGAAAAGCAGTTTGTTATCTCTCAGACTCTCTACGCTACTCTCCAGTGACCAATAAATTAAGCAGAAAATTAAATCAAACACATTTGGTTGGGGAAGCTCTCAAACTGTTGCTCTGAGTTCATTTGGATGCTTATTACTTCTGGCCCGTACAATAATTTAATCACCTGGTATAAATTACTCTTTTCTATTCACAATCATTCCTGAGGATATTTTTTTCTAGCAAAAGCTAATGCCAGGAAGAAATAGTACATAAAAAACTTACTGATTTCTAGGCAGGGTTCTGTACTCGCCGTTTGCCCCTCTTCCCCAATAGCTGTTTTGGCCTCCTCGGGAGCCAAGGTTGCTGCTTTCTCCAACAAAAATGGAGCGTGAAACCTCCAAACTGGAGCCGTCATCTGTTGGGAAAGTTCCATCACTACGATCAGACAGAGAAATGCACAATAACTATGTAGCACACTGCCAATTAATGCTTTTAATTACACTTCTGAAGTCAGGATAATTTTTTTATTGGAAAAAAACCCACATTCACCACTGTAATGGTCTGGTTTAAAACCTCTTTAGAAAGCAGCAACCAACTTGGCCGTTAGGTGCCTTTGGCCATGCAGCTCTTCTTTGGGAGTCTGCTCAAGGTGGTGGCCCTTGCTCAGACAAGCGCTGTGAGGAAAATTTCTCCAAATGCATGGCCAGATGCTTAGTCTACAGGTTCAGAACCCAGAGGTCAAAAGGCAGTAACCAGCTCTAAGGACACGTTCCCAGGCAAAGAGAATGCAAGGTCAACCTGCCCAGTAGTGACTGCTGCAACAACCAGATTGGATGTGGCTTTGGAGGAAGATGAGATTTCCTTGCATCTTGCCATAATTATCATGGGAAAGTTGTGGGAATTGTGTGTATGTGTGGGGGGGTAGTAAGGAGGGTAAAACACACATTTTAAAAAATTACCTTGCTAGAGTGAGTCCAATTCCGTTGTCGGAAAACCTAGGATGGACGAAACACGACAGCGTGAGTCGCTGGGCATGTTGGAGGTGTACCCAATCTACAGACTTCCTGATGTCCAACACGAGGAGTGTGAAATACTCCGGGTTTACAGCAACCTACCCTGAGTTGCGGAAAATGATGTCGCCGCCCCGGGCCCAGGCCCCGTGGTCATTATTCTTAAAAGCAATAAGACCATCAATTATGGCAGGAACTCGTGGCTTTTCAGGATCAGCATCTTGATGTGGGCGAAACCTGAAGCAAGGAGACTGGTTAGCACAGCACTGAGATAATGGGAAACAACCTTAGACAGAAGAGCTCTGGCCAGGCAGAGCTCATAACATTTGTGATGAGGATGGGCCTGTACAGGTAGTATTATGTTGGATGTCATTACTGAGCTTTCTTATAAGGTGGAAAATAATAAACCTTAATCAGGGTGAAAGCTTTGCCCTGGTCAGACCAACAGATGATGTCTGACTGGGCTTCAGTGGACCCACAATTATCCCTTGATCTGCCTCAGTGTGATTTAGAGGCAGAGAATGCTTTTTTCCCAGTCACTTGGGTCCTTTTGTAGTTGCCCTTCCACGATGCACTGAGAACTCCTGGATTTGGGCTAGAAAAATCAATTAGATGCTTTCAATATAGCATTAATGGCATTAATTTACCTGCTCCCCCTCTGAGAAAGGAAGCTCAGAAAAATTCAGTAGACACATTTATACACTGACAAAAAGCATGGAGACTGCATTAACTGCCTTACTTTCCTCATTAATCAGAGGCTTGTCTCAGCAATCTCTTATGTCATCTTTTGGATTTCAAATCCTCTAAATAATTAATAAGCAGTGACAAAGTTTCCAGAGCTGCTGGAGGAATAATGGAATCTATAGCCTTTCTCAAGTGCTTCCCTGCTTAGTGCTCACAGCCCCAAGTGCACATGGATCAGTTTTGATCGGCAATAACACAGACGATGAATAGCTATGAAGTAGGTGCCTCTGGACATTACAGATAGCTTGTGTGTATTCTCAGATGCTCAGCCATAACGAGGCATAATGACGTGCTAAACACAACACAGGGGCCAAGAAGCAATCCAGGGAAGCAAACCGCTTAGCCATGCTTTTGCTTACCTGGCATTATCCACAGTGAGATACTCTCTGGGATCTTCAGCGCTGGCTCTCGTCGTCTTTACTCCTTTACCAATAAACAAACCGGCCTGGAAATATAAAGCAGTTCCGATGATTTTAGCAGACTGCACCTCAGAGTCCCAAGGTCATGGCTTTTAGCAATGAATGGGGGCAGCCAGCACACTCAAGCGCCGTGAGTGCCCCCGAGCCCAGGGGGGCACTGCCTTTTCCGTGCCCCTTGGTACCGTGACATGAGCCCGGGATGCAGCGAGCCCAATGTGGCCAGGGTGCTGCCCAACATGTGTTAAACATCAGCATCTGGGGCTGCCTTGTGACCCAGTGCAAAGCACTGACTCCCACTCACGCTCACAGAGAGCAGCAGGCGCCGCTGCCAAGCTCTTGATAACTCTTTGGAAAAAGAGCATTGCTGCGAAGCGAGGCTTTAGCTAAAGAGCACTGAGCCCGCGACATTCACAGCGAACAGGAGCCGCTGCAGCCAAGTTAAACATTTCCGGAGAGCAACAGCTGTCATGGAGCAGATACAATATAGGCAAGGCACAAAAAGCAGCCCTGCTTTCAGTTTAGAATTCTAAGAAATAAGTTTGAAATGCTTTTTATAGCTTACAGTGTAAGTTTTCATGTCAACAGTATATTTGGCAAGAAGAGTTTTTCTTGCAGCTAACGCTGGAGTTTTTTGTCTCATTTTGCAAAGGCCACGAGCAGATGCTGGCACGAGCTCCACAACCCTTGCAGGGCTGCAGCCCACAGCGTGCTCAGTCCTGCCCGCACTTCCTTAGAGGAGGCACTTAGGGACATGGTTTAGCAGGCGTGATAGTGATGGGTTTATGGTTGGGCTTGATCATCTTGAAGGTCTTTTCCAACAGTTAATGATTCGATGATTCTATCTCGCTTTTACAGCCTGGTCAGGCACCCAGCTCAGGCAGTCACCCAAAGCCCCCAAATCATGAGCCTCATTCTGCTCAGCTCCCTCTGAAAGCAGTGGAAAGAGCATCCCCAAGAGCTAGATGACTCTTGGTGACAGTGACAATGTCATACTTCATTAAGGCATCCAGTAAACCAGCTGAAGCTGAACAAGGTGAACCCAGCCCTTCATCTATATTGCTGCACATCCCCCTGTGTCACCCATGTCCTTGCTGTCTTGCTGCACCATGCTCCAGGGAGCAGATTACTGCCTATGCTTTGGACAACCAGAGCATCAACAGGCACCTCCTCCATGAGGGAGCAGCACAAAACTCCTGCTCAGCTTGGAAGACCATTACAAAAACTCAAGGTACCCACAAAGATCTTCTGATACGGGAGCATCACACACAGTCAGCCCTAAGACTTGCTATCACATTGCTAGTAACATATAAAATCATCCACCTGCCTTGAAATTGGAGTGGACCCTGTTGTTGTAAAATACACCCAAGGGGGTATGTTCAGCCTGTCCCTCTGGATATTGTCCCTCGGACTGCCCCGTTGGAACCCGGTGGAAGATGTACCATATCCCGACATCCTGAAGAACAGCAGAAGGTCAAAGAAGAGGAGAGCACAATTAAAGATATAGATTAGCCCACTTTGCTGGCCCAGTTTCTAAACTGAGTCTGTAAAACATGTATGAGTCCTTGGGACATGCTCCAGCCCCTGCTCTTCTACCTCCCAGCTTATCCTGTGGCATGCACAGAGTGTCCCTGGGACACACACATGGATTTTAAAAATACATATAGCATGGGTGACATCCTGTTGGTTTATTAGAAAATAGCCTCTTCTGTAAAGGCATATTAAGCATGATTTGAGTAAACAGAGATGATAACATCGCCACCATATGAATATATGTAATTACTGGAGATATTAACCATTAACTACAAATAAAAAGCAGCATTTGCTAAGAGGCACCACACACCAGTTCCAAGCACAGTTGTGATGGAAAACTGTATCGGTGATGCCAGTGGGAGAGCTGAAGGCAAACAGTGGTTCTCAAGAGAGAGAAAAGCACATGAGGGAGCGAGGCTGCTCTTTGGGTACAAACAGGACTTTCCAGACGATATTCTGTGATGTTGTATATTTGGTCTATAATTCCCTAATTGCTTTTGGACTCTTGAAGAAATATATATCCAGGTTTTACAACAATGCACTAAAGATTCATTGCCCTCACACTAACGACATCAGTAAGAGCAGAATATATGGGAACTGGAGGCAATATATAGCTCTTGCTGTTAAATGATTTTACCTGAGCACCAGCTGCTGCATTCTCTATTAAGTTGTTGTTTGGATTTGCAATCCAGAATGTGCTGACAGCCCTGAAAAATCAAAATCAAAATGAACCTAAGCAGTTACCAAACAGGAAGGGATACATTTTCATAGCGCTGCACTGGACTTCAGCCACGATGCTCCCATTGACTTGAAAACTCCACACAACCTTTTAATGATATTGTTTAAGGAAAAAAAAAATAAAGGCAGCTAGTGATGGCAGATATGTTCATTTATGGAGCCACATGCTGCAAGTATTGTAAACTATAGGAGACTATTACCACAAAATCCATGCTCCGTTAAATACAGCTTAAGGAAACCTGATGTCATTTTTTTTCCGAAAGCTAAAACATTTGGAAAAGGTCTGAAAAGTAAACTTTGCTTTTGGTCTTTAGAACTTTGGGGGAAGGGGAGGCAGTCTGGGATCTGTATGGATTTATGATGCTTTTACATGGAACAAACAAATATCCTTGCAAGCTGCAAACGTCTTGTTAAGTGGGAGATTAAGAAGATATTATTTTGACGTTTGTTCAAATAAAGACTTTTTGCTTCAAACAGAAGATCAGTAGTGGCACAAACAGAAGCCAGATGTAGTTATGAAAATACTATGGTTTGTATTCTTACTTCATTTGATAACATCTTTGGCATGAGCTCATGAAAAAACACCAAAAATATTTTTCTAATGATCACACCATTTAATTTGATCATTTTAAGCCAAAAATGCCATTCCTTTTTAATACATCTTAACTATTACATATTCAAGAATTCACACTCCTTTGGATGAACTCAGCCATTGAATAAATACACACTAAATCTATATGAGCCACATAGTCAACCACAGCATTTCGACAACTACAATTCTAACTCATTCAGTAGGGTTATTTGAATAAATAAACGGTGTTTGGCCACTGATTTATTTTCCAGAAAACATGACAATACAGATTTCCTTGGCTAAACTATGTTCTTTCTTGCAAGCACCATCCAGGGCAGCACTTGGGTGACCTGACTGCCCATGCTGCAGTAGGCTGGTCTCCGAAATGGAAGTGAACTCTAGCCAGTTACAATGGATACTGCTTATTGTGCTATAAATGAGAGTCATTGTAATTTATGCTAATCTCTACATTCTCACTAAATATTCTAATTTGCTCTACACATTAACGTACTCATGTATTTCTGACTAATTTGCTCTAGATGTTACAGCCCAAATTTATCCCTGGTGAAAACCAGCAAAAAACTCCCTTGGAAGCAAGCAGTATTTATGCCAGCTTACAGCAGGGCTAAAGTGACCTATATTTATCAGATCTCATGGAGCCTTCAACATCCTACTTAAAATGAATTAAAAATAGTTCAAAAATGAATGAAATGCTCTAATATGATGATGATTTCCAGAAACATAGCAGGAATAAACAGCAGCAAACATGCCTTCGTAGGATTCAGACCAATGTTAACAGGTGACTCCACCTGTTAGTGTAACACCGTCAAGTAGCTAAATTATTTTAAAGATATGTAAAGCCACAGTTTTCCATTTAACATCCAATGGCATGATATAAAATGAAGATCATGCACACTCCCCTTTGAAAAGCTCAGTTTCAGCACACTATGCTTTAAGCTAGAGCAAATATGGTGCTGGGAGACTTACATGCAGTCCGTGCTTGGCGTGGGAATGTAATTCCCATAGACGTGGCTGCGGATTGCCAGGCACATGGCCTCATTGCGATCCGAGGGCAAGATGGTCCCCGACCTCGTGAGGAGGCCCAGGTTGTGGTAGAACGTGTTGCGCTGCTCCGTGCCATCCTCAAGGAAGAAACAGTGTCCCAGCGTGTCATAGCCAATACTGTCTTTCACCTGGAAAAATAGAGAGGCCATGGATTGCAATACTAATAGTGGCAGCAACCGTGACGGACATGCTTTGCTCAGCAATAACCTCCAGAAAGCTCATGAGGAGGCTTTGGACAATGAGCAGCACCTTCATTTGCAGCAGTTCTGGAGCTTACTCCAACTATATGAAGGTTGCACAAGAGGGGTCTGACTGTTATACAGCAGAACTCCTATTAACATCACTTGGGGAAGACCACATGCCTAGTTAAAGGAAAATAGTAACACACTGCATTTGAAACTGCCCTCAGTTCTAGTAGAGAATTTTCAGTTTGGTGCCATGGACTAAACATCTACATAAATGTGTCCTACATGATCAGCTAACAGAGCAGCATGGTTAATCCAGATATGCTCATGACTGCAACTCTTCCCAAATAAAATATATATATATATGTATATATTTTAAAAGTGTCAGGCAAAATAATTGATATTAGCAAAGTTTTTGTTTCTCCTCCATTCTCAGAAGCTGCAGGGCCACTTCACCAGGTACCAGATCGTGCAGAGAGTGCCTTGCACTGCTCCAGCCTCTTTGAGATTAACTGACACGAGCAGAGATACTGCATTAAGCCATAATTTGATCAAGAGGATTTAGCCCATGCTTCCTTTAATGTGCAGTTTTATGAAGACAGATTTAGAAATGCTTCCTTAAATGTGAATAGCAAATCAGGCTAGTTAAAATACCAACTATGTATTACTAAATCTTTCTGAAACGTAGCTTTGTACTTAAAGTGATTCATGTCAGAATACTTATTCACTCTTTGGGCATACAAAATCCCTGCTGGTGTCAATTAGAGTGAGGGCTGTGCAAGACTGCAGGATTACCTAATCTTGCCCGACTTGGTTACTTCCATACACAGAGGGGAACTGAACTAAATCCATTTTGGTGTCATATCCCACAAGTGTCCTGTCCTGAACCGCCACTGTACAGAGCAGCTGGAGTTCCGAACAGTGTAAATCCCATAGGATTAAGTCTACTGGATTTTTTCCTGGCAGTCGCCCCTCACACATGTCATCAGGTGCTTTTGTTTCTATTCAATGAGGTGTTCAAGAAATAGTTAAAAATAATGCAAAACGCAGCCAAGCAATCAAGCCACAATTAACACATTTTTGGAAATCAATTGAGACCCAAGACACAAGTGCAAGAGCTCCACGTGAGCTAGGGAATCCACTAGGGAACACAGGGAATCCACATGCAGCAACACTGAGGAAAAGCATCCCTATCAGTTGGGTCTTGGAAATACAGGTAGTTACTTACAGATAGGACTGAATTTACTTGAAGATGCATATTTCCCTGCATTTCCCAAGCTGCAAAGAGCAGCAAGCCCCACTACTAATACCCTTCCAATAGCTTATACTAATATTGTGTTAAGGATGCCATAGAAGACCTATTTTTGGAAGGCAAGTATAACAGCAAACCTTCCTCTGCCTTAAAGGAAACAGAATTTCCATTGTAGAGCTTCATGGTCATGAGTTTAGCTGAAGTCTAGGTAACCTGTGCTTCCACAGGCTGCATTATATATCTGAAACCTCCATCCAAAACCAGGTTTCAGCTTTAGTCAACATGATTTATCGCAGTCCTGCAAATGCATGGACACCTCTGAGAACTTCCAGGCGTGAAACTAAACGGACCATCCTCCTAGACAGAAATACTGTAATTTAAAGATTGTTTATATGCACACAAAAAGACAAGCGTGCAAGTTGTCAGGCCAGAACAGCAACGATCGCTAATGATCACTCATCTCCGATAGAAAATAAAGGAAATAGAGGAGCGAGAGGCCACGTGTGGCCGGGTGGCATTAGTGGCACGTCACTGCCCGTGCCAGCGGGCGCGCTGCCCGCCGTGGGTCCCGCACGGGGCCGCTCCTGCCCGGGCGCCGCTCAGCAACACAATATACGTGACCTTTAGGCAGTGCAACGTTATACACTGAGGACCGGAGGCTTCGCGGTGGGTGACGTGTGCCGGGCGAGGGGCAGGCAGGTCGCAACGCGCGGCGGTAACGGGAGCCGCCGGCGGGGCCGCGTCCGCCGCCCCGCTCTGAAATTACATCGAGAAGGACCCGGGCTGCTCGAACCTGCCCCATGAGCTTCTGAGCTCAGGCTAAAGGCAGGACTCATCTGCGTTACTGAACAGCCTCGCCTGCTGCTCTTCGGAGCTGCAAATTATGGTAATTTAGTTTAAAGTAAGGTTTTTAATGCATTTTAATTGCTCTGTGTTGCAGTTACTACATTGAAACCACAGGATTCTCCCACAGAATCACATATTTGTCCCTTGTTATTGAATCTTTTCACTGATTCACAGACTCTAGGTCTTCAGCAGCCGTGTGCTGGGGGACTGACCTCGCACTTGGCTTCATGCTGACTTCGCTTGTGTGGGATCGCACGCACCCAAATAAACCCTTATCAGCCTTATTTCTGATAAAGGCCTGGAACACAAGCACCTTCGCAGCAAGAGCATCCAGGTAAGGCCTGAGTTTCACCCCAGGCAGGTTCCTGCAACTCATGAGGTTTAGTATCAAGGGGAGGAGAAAAGGACTTCACTATTTCTGTACATTTTGGGCACATCTCCTGCTATCTGAGAGCTATGCAAAGTAAAGCAGGTTTTATATGCAGAGAAAATCATCACATATGAGAGAGGTAATATATAATTTTGGCGATTTGGGCAATATAAACAATGTAGGATGCACGGAAAGTGTGCTCAGACATACATTTCCAGCATCACTTTTTCATGAATATACCCTTTAAAGTAGACCATTTTACACAATGTCCACCAATGCTCATTGATGCCACACCTCACAGCAGCTTATGTCCGGAGTCAGGAAAAAGTTATCAGGGAAAAAAAAAACAGCGAGTCTCTGATATTTCAGGGAGTGTCTCTGTCTAAACACGTTACACGAGTGAGGAAACGCCTCTGGGCCACGAAACACGATGCAGGGTCCCGCAGAGCCCACGGTGTCAGACGTGCCTCGACTTATCTTTTACAGTGGAAGCACATTTTTTTTCTTTTGAAAAAATGTTCCTCTCCGCAATGCCCTTGCTAGTATCTAGGTCAAAGCCAAGTTTCTGAGGGCTTTTCTGGCACTGAAGTGGCCAACTGGTCTGTGTCTCTCATATTTCATTCCCTTTGTCATGTGAACGCTTTGGATTCCTGACACACAGCCCCTGACCTGGACAACTCCTGTCTCTCACGTCTCCTTTGCAAGTTAAAGGTCTGTAGCTTTGAACCTAACAGTATGAATGATAATTTCTATTATCACAAATAGTTCAGGATAGCAATAGCAAAATAAAAATCTACTATGTCTGATCAAATAAGCAGTAATATTAATTAATAAGACTACTATTAAGAAGCTGAAATTCACCTCCAAAGAACTGCACAGCAACAATCCTAAACTCATTGAATGGTGTTATTGAGTGAGGACATTTCTCAGGGCAAAGAAAGATGCTGTGCTCTGCTTTCCCCTTGTATCACAAAGCAGCAAGACTTCTCACATACTTCTACTGCCTAACAGTGCGGAAGCAAAGAAATTAGCTTGGTGCTAATAAAATGTGTCTCCTACCAGAAGGCCGTGAGTCCCGTGAATGGCAACACACCTCGAGAAGCAGTGGTGGATGGCCAGGTTATCGAGGTAGGTTGGCCGCTCGTATCCTCCTCGCTCGTCCACGTCCCCGGCCAAGTGGAAGTGCACAGGGTAGCTGCCCAGCACCTGCTGCCCCATGTTCTTTAATTCCACTCCCGACATGTGAACAGAGCTAAAATTCCTCAGGATCTGTTGATAAAAGCGTAGGTGCCAATAAGACATTAGCAATACAAGAATACGAGACAAGAAAAAAAGGATCTTGTTTTCTCCCTCTCTTTTTTAGCAGCAGTAACACGTTGGCAGCACAAAGCCAGGCCCAAGTGCGGAAGGAGGCATCGGAGCTGCACTTGGGGAGCAGCGTGCCAGGAGCGAGGCCGGCCACCGGGAGCTGCCACGTGGCACCTATGGCATCTCCTGTGCACAGAACCTCCCGCTGCCTACAGAATAGCAAAGAATTTACCAATAGGCTCTCTTTCTTGGTGAAATTCTCTCTGCAGGGCAAATTCAGGGCAGAATCAAATGCCATCAAGCGGGGTCACCTGCTGGGCGGTGGTGACGGAGGCGCCCACCCGCCAGCGCTCAGAGCAAGCGCGGAAAGGGCAACATCTGCAGGCACCTGCACCTGGGCTGGGGTGGCCTACAGCCTCCCAGCAGCGGGTCCTGGCAGACTTTGCCCATCTGCCAGGAGCACCCAGGCTGTGCAAGAGAAGGGGTGTTTGCTCTGAAGGAACCACGTCTCCTGTAATGTCTTGCAAAGCGGGCAGCCTGCTGCCAACCCTGCTCACAGCGATGGCTTAACCAGCACCCTCTGGCGCAGCAAAGAGCGGGTTTTGGCACACACAGTGAACAAAATGCTGCAGTCTCATCTGGAGCCTGGTTTGGCAGACTAGCCCAGCCACCTTTCCCCTCCTCTGTAGACAAGCAAGGTTTTTTTCCTTAGCACTGTGGTGGTTTCATGCATTATATTGCTATGGACAAACCAGGAAAGAAGCTATCTGGAAGCATGTGCACATATAGGCATGTGCATTAAAAAATTACTCACTTTAATATGTCCTCCAAATGTGTCAAAGGGAAAAAACTGGCATTGATTTTGTCCATAACAGGAGTCCTCCATCTCCCCTTGGATAAGTATATTCCTTGTGAGAAGACCAACCTCGGCCCTCATGTCTACGCCATCTATAACTTCTCCAACGTGAAGGTAGAGCGGGCTGCCTACAAAAAGCAGAGGTCTCTTTATTCATGGTAGGGATGGTGTCTTTGCTGTCACACTGCTCCAAACAAGTCTTTGATTTACTTAATCATCAAGTTTTGGTGAATTAGCCAGTTACTAATATCTGAATGATCCCAGAAGCCTCTTCTGCTTCTACAAGGACACTTCACTACAGTGAAGTCCCACTATCAGGGGCCTTCAGCTCTCACACATCTCATGCCTGTACATTCATAGCACCAAATACGGCTAAAAAGACAAGCTGAAAAGTGACAATGTAAACATCTACCACAAAGGAGTAGCTTAATACGGTATTTCATACCATCAATTTTCACTTGATTACTTTGGCATTCGGTGCAAGGAAGGAGGTTAAACTCTTCTGTTTGATGCATTGAATAATCTGTGCTGGCAATGACTATTCGGTCCCCAGGTAACCAACTTGTAACCTCATCAGCCAAATGAAGAACTATTCCTTTGGACACCTCCACTTTGAATCCATTATGAGGCACCCCTGAAAAATGAAGCCATTGATTATTTTACAGTGGTGCACGACACCACCATGCAATGAGCCACAGAGCATAAGCATTTAATTTTATTTGGAAAACCGCATGCCTGTGAGAGCAGAGCTGTGGCCACTAAATGCTTCAAAGTCATCTCTTTCTAGGTAGCTAACATGTTATTTTATGAGAGCATTGTGGCTTAATTTGGCTACCAGACACATGAGCAAAATTCTACAGCACTATCATCACCCATCATTTAGATTTGAAGCAGCTGGAGAAAGAACAGTGTAAAGCAACCGGAGAGGGACAACTGTAGGGAGACCCTACAGTGAAAGGGAGACCTTTTACCCATCCGCTGAAAGCTGTGACAGTGAAATGGATTCCGTCATAGGTCTGGAAATCTCTTTGGGCTATGGCTAGCCCCGTAGTCCCATTCCCGTGATAGTCTCGCTTATCTTCCACTGTTGCAAGTGGGTCCCCGCCGAGGATCCCCACCAGAGCCCAGGGCTGCCTGCGCGGGAGGGAGCACACGGGTTAGAGGCTGCCTGGAGGAGGACGGAGCACAGCGTTGGGCAGGAGGGGATGGTGCAGAGCAGCCCGCCCTCCCTGGTCCCCTCCTTGCTCAATGGGAGCCGAGAGCAGCCGCGGCCCGCGGGACTCGAACCCGCGGCCCCGCGCGCAGCCAGGGCTCCCGCGCGCGGAGCTGTCCATGGTGGCGCCGCGGGCCCCCCGCCCTCCCCGCCTCCCTCCCGCCTCCGCTCCCCGCGGCGCCGCGAGTTCGAGCCCCGCGCGCGCCTCACCTGTGGCGCAGCCGCGCGATGTGGCGGCTGCCCAGGCGCTCGCGCAGGAGCCGCCGCGTGTCCGGCGTGAGGCTGCGGGCGGCCGAGTCCCCGACGGCGGCCGCCACCACGGCGCCGGGCGCCTGCAGCGCCAGGAAGCGGCGCAGCCGCCGGCCCTCGGCGGGCAGCAGGTGCGTGTCGAAGCGCGCGGCCGCCACCAGCCGCGCCGTGCCCGCGTCCAGGACGCGCACGTTGAGGCCGCGGCTGCCCCAGCGCCTCTCGGACGAGTAGGGCCCGTGGCGGAGCCCGCCGGGGTGCAGGGTCCTGGCGAGCAGGGTCCACGCGCGGGGCCGCCGGCCGTGCAGCTCGAGCACCCCGCCGCGCCCCACGCCCACGAACTTGTGGCCGAAGCCGTCGACGGGCGCGCCCTCGGGCCGCCCGAACAGCGAGATGGTGGCGCGCGAGCCGTAGGGGCAGCGCTCCGAGCCGATGTGCAGCTCCCCGCCGTCCTCGATGAGGATGTAGCGGGCGCGCAGGGTGATGGGCGGCCCGTGGGGGCGGTCGGCGAACACGAGCCTCCCTGAAGAGGGGGGACAGAGGAGCGGGGTTAGGAGGCGGCGGGGACACCCCGCGGGGTCGGGGATTGCCGCGTGCGCGGGCAAAGCCGCCCGCCTCCCCCGCACCGAAGCGGGACGTGGCACCTGCCTTGCCCGGCTGGACGGGGCGGCCGAAGCCGCTTACCTCCGTCGCGGATGACGAGGGAGTGGAAGGCGGCGGAGCTCTCGAGGCGCAGGGCCGCCCCCCGGCCCACGACGGCGGCGCGGCGGGTGTCGCAGCCGGGGCGCCACGGGGCGAGGTGCGGGGCGCGCTCCGGGCAGGGCCCTGCAAGAGACG
>JAVCKT010005394.1:0-11890 GCA_032273925.1 Rhynchotus rufescens
AAGCAAACTATTTTCATAAAACACAGAAAAGGCCATCTGAAATCATCCGAAGACATTTAGTGAACCTTATCTAAGCCTGTTCTTAATACAAGCTTAATAAATGTTAATAAATGTTAGCAATTGCCTGGCCAGCTGGGACGTTGGGCTGATTGACATCAAATAGAGTCCCACCACCGACTCCAGTGGGGCCAGGCTTCCCTTGGGCACCCTTGGCTTCTGGGAAGCAGCCCGGAGAGGACCTCTCCCCTCTACTTAGGGAGCAGGATGTCTTGCTCCTTGGCTGCCCCGGGATGGTGCTTTGGGGTCTGTTTCACCCCCGGGCCGTGTCAGCTGGTGCTTTGCAAGCAGGGCTGGTTGCTCTGCTGATGCTGGTGTCCCGTGGTGGCGGGCAGGGCTGCGGGAGCAGATCCCTGACAGGGAGAGCAGCCGGCAGGAGGATGATGACCAGCAGCGCCGCGCGGCGGGCGGATGGTCTTCCCTGCGCAGCTGGATCCACACGAGGGATTCGTGCACAAGGGGCCAGCGTCTCATAGGGAACTGAGTGGTTCCTCATCCAGCTTTCACTCCCAGGCTGTGGCTGTGTTGCAGCTTCCCAAATCGTGGCAGGAAAACTGGAAAGTGAAAGCGGTCAGTTCCATTATCTCCCTCTGGGAAAATATGGCTTGTTCTCGTTATTTCCCCTCGAGTTTCAGACAGGGCAGATATTATCTTTCTGCTTGAACAGACAGTCCCTACACAGACTTTGCTCCTGTGGGCCCTGTGGGATGCTCTGCCTTGGGTGAGGTTCCAGCTCTACCTGCTTTCCCTGGGGCACTGCTGGTCCTGGGCACCAGAGACAGGAGGACACGGGTGAGAAGTGGAAGGACATCCTGTGTTGTGTCACCAGCAGGACACCTAGAACATCTAGAGAACATCTGGAGCACATCATTTTTGACAGGAACCAGGCCTCGTGGCCTGTCCAAGGCAGGACCTTTTATTGCAACTAGCCCTCAGCTCAGCCAGTTGCCCACATTTCACCCTGATGAACAGCACCACCAGCTCCGGGCTCCCTTTCCCATGTATTTTTCTCCTGCCTACTTTCCTGGGCAGATGGTCTCTCTGGCTGGCAGCCTGGCCTCGCACTCTTCCTCAGATTCTGCTTTCTAGGTTTTTTTTTCCCCTGTGCTGGCCTCCCTATGGTCCCTGCAGGGCTGGCTGCCTCCTGCTAGGGTTATGCAAGCCTGGGATGGTCTAGAAAACACCGTAAAAAACAGGGCAGTGCTGAGCCACAACCATCTTTGATTCAGGCTCAGTAACCACATGAGAGGATCCCCTGCTTATAAAACTAAACTGTTCAGCATTAAGAGAAATATTTATGAAGATGCTTCCAGCACAGCCGACCTGCTGGTCTTCTGCAAACAGCCTTAATGCCTGATGTCTCCTCCCTCCTGCGACGATCCTGTTCCTGCCAGGCTGTTTCATCTTGCTTTTATCAATGCGTGTGACTTTGTACCTTTGGGGTCAGTGCACACCACACACCGTGCTGGAAAGCACCAGTCCCTGCAGCCAGCAGTTCGATGCTCCTCCTACCATGTGTTTTTTAGCATGGTTGCCCCCAAACTACTTGCTGGTGTGTAGTGATCTCAGTGCTTTTTGCCATATCGAAATGCCCGGTGTGGCATCTATCTAATCATTCCCATGAACTGCATGTAACTGTGGGGCTGCCACCGTCCACCTCAAGGGAAGCAGTGTCTTTGCTTCTGGCCCTTCAAAGCCTGGACTGAAAAGGAGGTGGTGATATGATCTTCTATGACCATGGAATGCTCTTCCAGCTTTTCCCTGCAATGGCACAGGGTTGTCTCCCTTAATTTTGCAGTGAGCATATGCAAACAGTATTCAGTGTCACAGCAAAGGAGGCATCTAAAAACATCTTTGAACGATGAATATGGGAAGAATCCCACTCCCAACAGTCACATAGATGGGTCTCTCTGGAGGAGAAGCACTTTTGAAGCAGTTTTCCATCGCCATATGGATCACAGAGAGCCCTCCACTCCATGCTCAGCATTTTGCAGTTCCCCAGTGCTTTACAGTTCACCATCACGGAGATTTCAACATACTTGGTGTTAAAGTATGTCCTTTTCTCTCCTGTTCTGTGAGCAGGGGCTCTGTGCTGCTCTGGGACATGGAGCACAAGGAGGGCTCTGGGATGCTCTTTGCTCTGCCGGGGCTCCCAGGCAGGTTTCGGAGGCAGGTTCTCTAAGGAGATGTGTGCAGAGGGCTGAGGAAGGGCGCCTGGCTCCCTCTGATGGATTTAGGTACTGCAGAACTAAGGACAGAGCTGAAAAGCCACCAAAGACATGTGCCAACAGCAAAGCTCCCAGTGGCATGGTTGGGACCAGCACTTTGCACTGTACCTTTAGCTCCAGGATCCTGCCATTGATAACAAAGCATAGGCCACAAGTATAAGGCATGTGCTTTTTTTTTTTTTTTTTTTTTTCCTGCAAAATAATATTCTGGCCATTTTACAGGAGGCCCCAGAAGTCCAGAGAAATTGTTTTCCCCAGCATTGTGTGGGCTCCTCCACGATGGAAGCCACACATCTCTTTTGCTGACTTGTGCCCCAAGAGGTTCTGGTTTGGAATGTAAAATCGTTGACAGTAATACACACTGAACAATCATTTTTTATTAGGAGGTTGAATGGTGGTGGTTAACAAATTAATCAGGGAAAGGGATACAAACATGTGCCTTTATAGCATATGGCACGGGCAGAGCCCTTATTTTCTCCATTTAGTTAGTCTGGATGTCTTAACAGGAATAAATTATATGCTCATCATTTTTCTTGTTGTCCAAGATCCCGGCAACAAAGCAGTAGGGAACTCCCATTACACACTGCAGCTCAGAAAGTATTCTTTTCTGCTCTCCGTAAAACACACAGGTCTCGTGATCCAAGTTAAACATTACTGGAATTTCACCATAAGTCAAAAACAATATTAATTTTGAGCCCACATATTTTCCTTCTGGTAGGGTATAAGAGTTTAAAATAAGTGCACACTTCCAGACACCCTGCACACGGCAGAGCGTGCCGGATGAGGCGAGGGAAGGCAAGGAAAGGACGTCCAGGGAGACGTCCCTTGCCATTCCCCACAGTGGGACCCAGTGCTTTTTCAAGTTAAACTAGCAATGAATAGTTTTATAAATGTTCATCCCCCTAATCAACAGTGGCTTGGATAATTAGTATAAAACCACTAATATTTTCTCTTGTTTTCTTTTTTTTTTTTTTTTATCACTGAAGTTCATTTTTTTCAGTAACGCAGACAAGGTCTTCATTTCTATGAAGACCCATGCTGACCTCTAAATATCTGATTTTTTTCAGTGAGTGTTTATGCCCATCTGGTTTGAATTTAGCATTCTTATGAGTCATTTCACTTTGATAGGAACACTGTGCTACAGAAAGCTTCTTTTAATATTTTAACATTTTAAATCAAACACCGTATAGTGCATTACCTAAGCCTTGCTACAATTACGGAGTCCTGTGGGTCACTTTTCCTCGTCAGATTTTGCATTTGCTCTTTTCTTTCAATAAATGGTGCTTGGTGCACATGTGTTCAAGGGCTTTGCCATTTTTTGTAGCCACATCCTTTCCCAGACTTAATAACAGCCTTTTTGGAAACAGCCTCTATAGAGGAAGGACGAGTGGTTCTGTAGGAAGTAAGGATGCTCGGCGCTTCCTTACATCTGACATTTAACCCAGGCAAAAGTGCTATATTTATTTTTCTATCAACACTGATTTTATTACTTATTATGTCCTTACTACATGCACTTCCTGATGTTAAAGATATAACCAATTCTTTTTGGTTTTCTTCCTTGTGGGGGGGAAGCTTTTCAAGGGATATTTTAAGAAACTGTAAGTGATTTGCAAAAAGAAAGGGAAGGAAAACAGTCATAAGCAAGCCATTAAAAGTGCCATGTTTTAGAGACTCTTGTGTTTCAAAACAAAATCTGAGCCTGCTAGTGTGTTTTGTGAATTATAACTGAATCATCACACAAAACAGAATGAAACAGTTCCAACTGGAAAACAAATGGAATATTTTAAAGTATTATTTGTTTGCGTTAAGTGGAAATATGGTCTAGCAAGTTCAGACTCCACTTCCTTTATTGGATATTTAAATACATTTAAACTCTTGAGAAAATAGAAAATAAACCAAAACAAAACAAAAATCCTCATGTTTTCTCTGAGAACACCAGCTAATTTATGAGTAGCTATGAATAACTTGCTTTAAACTAGATGAAAATCACTGTGCATGTGATACAGGAAAACCTAAGTAGGTTACTTTTCCATTAACTCAAGATGTTCAAGCACTCATTTATTTTAGGCAAATGTTTGCAGATTTTAGAAGTTATGTGTCTTGCACATAGAATAAGTTAGCCTCCTGCTTAAGGCTTTTCCCAGTCCAGGGCCCTTCCATTTCCTTCTCCTACAGGTCTGATTCTCCTTTTTTATATCAGGATAAGTCAGTCAGAATTCATATTTGTAAATATTTAAGTTTCAACAATTTACCAAACCATTATAAACACTGAAGACCTTTTCCAAACCATCTAAAATACTATAATATTCTTATCTCTTTCAGAGTAGATAAGTTTAGCTTTGTTAAGAAATAAGGGGATAGCATTATACTTCATTTTGCCCATTTTCAGTAATTTTTCACAGATTGCTGAACTTTGTTTACTGTGTTTGCGAAGATTATAAAAGCAAAATACTTTAGCTTATTTGCTCAATATGTATATTTTTAGCAATTTTTTCAGATTTGTTGGAAGAGTTGTAACAGAGAAGAGGCATCAGTGATATCTATCCAAGAGGCACATGCATGCATGTGGTCTGCTATTTTACCTGTGAGAATTAGGGAGAGGTTGTGGAGATATTGCACTTCTGAGGACATAGAGTATCCGAACCACTAAGCAAAATGAGCTTTGAAGGGCTGACATTACTTCAAAATGTTTGCATGAATGCTAATCTGTTCCCTTTAGACCTCCCATGTATATAGCAGCAGCTAAGTGTCATTCACAAATCCCAAAGCATAGAAAGGTGTCGCTACAGGATATCATTCTAGTGAGGTCCCTTTGTTTATTTTCCAGTGTTTAAAAATAAAAACAGTAGATGGGTTTGCAGTTTCTCCCCATGGGGAGAAAGGTCAAGCCCTCTCAATTCCTTGGCACTGCTCCACGCATGCATCAAGCTGCAAGTGGAGGTGGGTGGACATATCGCGTCCACCAGCCCTTTCCAAACATGTCTCAAGTGCAAAAGTGGGATGGGACAAGCAGAGGAAGACAACAAATATATATTTTTTTAATTAAAAAAATGAAAGGTATTTACAGGGAGGACTGACCGGCAGATGGACAGTGTGGTTGCATAAATCTAGTTTGCTAAGGAAATGAGGTTAAAAAAGGAGGATAATAGCACTTCCTGACCATGTGAGGATGTTACAAGAATATAGACTTTCATGACTGTGAGGTGCCTTGCTGCAACACTGATGGGGGCAATTCAAAAATATCTAGGCTGCAAGATTAATTTTAGCATCTTTCCTTCCTCTTCAAAGCTATGTCCTGTAAACAGTTACCTAGGGACATATCTTTGGAGCCAGTGGCTCTGCTAATGTAGACTGTGCATATGCAAGAAGTATCAGCAATGAATAAGGCAGAAAGATTTGTATTTTTTCTGCTAAATTGCTAAAAGTGTGTGCAAAGTGTGTGCAAAACAAGTATTCTTAGGTAGCTTTCCATAGAAGGAGTGTACTTAGCTCCATGTTAGTTCATTTATCCAAGCGCATCAACTGAAAGCAATCAAATGTAAGCATTATATTTTTAATTGCAATGTCCTTGAAAGCAGAAAAAAAAAAAGAAGAAGAAAAGGAAGAAGAAATACACACTAGTTGAAATTGCTTTACCACTTGAAGCAGAAGCAAGTTCAAGCTTCTGCATCACAAACCTGGATGCTCCTTACCCTCTTTGTACCAGTCAATGCAACTGGCTCTGACCCAGGAGCAGGAAAACATTAGAGTCCCGGGTCAGAAAGGAGCTTTAGTCCTTGCAACAGGGCCAAAAAGAATTTGGGAGCCCATCTCAGAGCAACCCAAACTGCTGCTCCACCACAGCAGGCTGCCCCTATGATGAAATCCTGGTAGTGCATCAGCTTGAAAGCCCTGGGCCCTGGTAGCTCAACTTCTGTGCGTGGAGGAGACCTGAAAAGGACTAGGTGCTTGGTCTCGGTCTGCAGGGTTGGTGGGACCCCAGGTATGTTCCTCTTAGATTCCTCCCTTACCTGAAGGCTTAAGCTGCTGAGTGCTTTCATATCACGTCTGCCAGAAAGATCTCTTGCAAACACTGGAGCAGCTGTCGGGCTCCTTAAAAATAGGACATGGAGAGAAATGTCCTGCACTGAGAGAGCTGCACAAGATGGGCTTAGCTCGTGGATGTGTTGGAGAAGTTGGCCCAGTTGCCAGTGCACAGGGGGCAAATTCCATTCTGCCCATGCTGGGGAGCCGCACACAACCTCTTCACCCAAAGTTTTCTATTTTGCATTAAAAAAAGGTCAAAATGACTTGTCCAGAGGGCATGGGTGTATCGTTACGCTCCTCAAGGGGGAGTACAGGCCCTTCTGCTCCTGTGTCCTTCGGTATACTCCATTGAAGACATCTTCAATGTGTATAGAGAGGGAGGAGCTGGGTCCCTCTGGGCACACAGCAAAAACAAACTGGAGTCTACCTCATGTGGGATGAATGTTCCCACCTTTGCTCTATAGTAAAAAAGAGACACCCAAAAAAGCATAACACATCCCTGCTGTTTTGGGGGAGGAGAAGTTGGCCTCGAAAGAGAGGCGCTGGCAGGGCAGGACGCCTTGGCCGCCCTCTCTGCAAACCTCTTCCTTTTCAGTGAGCTGTCCCAGGTCTTCTGGAGGGTCTCCAAAGAGAGGTAACCCCCCACTCAGGTCCAGGCAAGGGGTCACACTCCCCTATCAATACAGGCAGTGCAAACTGGGTGACGAAAAGCCCCGGCACGCGGGGATTTGGCCCCGAGATGCCTCTGTTTGTTTAAAGAGCGATGTGCTGAGCCAGGTCAGTGCCTCACGCGTGAGTCATAGGCAGCTCTCAGGGTTATAAATGGGGAAAGTGCTGAGTAACTTGTGATTCAGCCGTATTATAATTTCTCAGGACGTATTAGTAATGCACTCGCTGCTATTCCCCGGCTTCCTCCCTGACTCGGCGCCTACACCCAGGCGCCGTGCGCAGCCAGAGCTGAGAAAGCTGCCCTTATTTTCAGGAGGAAGCGTGGAGCTTGCTCATCCTCCGCTCAGAGGCTCAATCGACACCAAAAGCCTCCTCTTTTGAACTGTTTACCCTGTGTTTCAATGTTATTTTTTTTTCTTTAGAAAATAGTAGTGGCAGAAACCAGAGTTGCAAGTTCTATATCCTCAGTATGTGGCGATCAACTTTTTTTTTTTTTTTTTTTTTTGGCCTTTGTATTTGCCATGAGTTATCCACAGGATTTTCAGGGAAGAGTGAAAACTGAGCTATCAGGTGGTTTCTGTGGTAGAACCTCGAATACTTTATGGAAAGAAAAAAAAAAAAAAGAAGACAACTTTGTTTCTTTTGGCATTATCTTAGATGAAGCTAATGGCGGGTGGAGGCTTCCCGGGAAGGAAATGTGTAGGGGTAAAAAATGAAATTGTGGTGGACCACCACCCTGCAGGGCCTTGGTGGAAACCCTGAATACTTGTCTGGGTGTTTTGGGCCAGGGAAGCTCGAGTCCTCCTCAGCTGGAGCTCTCCAGCGAAGCAGAGCGCTGCAGAAAGGTCTGTTTGTGCACCTTTCAGCTTGGTGTTTTCCCAAAAGAGATCAGACTCTTATTCATGGGAACTGAATCAAACTTACCTAAAGGCATTTATTTTTCTAGGCAGAGTGTGTTTTGAAGAAGGAAAGACTATATACCTAAAGACAGCCTTCAAGCCTGAAACGCTGAGGGAGTTCGGGAGAAGAGATCACAGGCTCAGGGGGGTTCCTAGCTTCACATTCCCACATTTAACCTTAAACAGAGCTATGGTGGCTCCCAAAGGTGAAACATGGAGATTTCAGGGTCTCTTGAGATCAGCAGCAAGAGAAGCACCTACAAATGTCCAACTCATGGTCTGGCTCTCTCTGGGGACTGTCAAGGGCTCCTCATTTGGGCACCTTAATTAAGCACCCAAATGATGAAGATCAGGTCCATGAGATAAAACTAAGCATTTCTTCTCCCTCCTCCCTGTCCAGCTAAGCCCCTAGGATCTCAAATTCTTCCTTGGTTCCAGTTTGGAAGCCCTGCTTCCAAAGGCACCACATGCATCACATGCAGCATCGTGTGAAGAAGTCAACGCAATGCTGGGGGGACAGCTCTGGGGATGCGGAGTGGAGGGGCACAGGGATGCTCATGGCAAGAAGGAGCACAGGGCTCTCAGTGCTTCAGCCACAAACCTGCTGTCTGTGGTCATGGAAAAAGGCCAAAAAGGAAGGAGAGCTCCAAACTCTTTTGCAGACTCTCACAGGGCTGCATTCACCTACATCTGCAAATGTGAGAATTGGCAGTCAAGATCGTTTTGGGGTATAAGCACAAGAGGAATTATAGATTTCTCTGGAAAAGTTGCTGCTCTTTGTCCCCTTTGGCAGAGCAACAAGCAGGTTTGTGCAGAAAGGAAGACTTGTCCTCTGGGTGCTCCTCCACCTCATGGACTTTGGATTTCAGCTTTTGTACCTGGGTGGGTGCTTTGAGCTGGTCTATAGTAACATGTCCTGAAATGCAAAATTCCCGAAGACAACTCTGCTAAAACAAGCCTAAGTCACTATTCTTATGGTTAAGGCCCATGGCTGGTACAAGGGCATCTGGCTGGCCTGGTTCCCTCTTTGCAAGATTCTTCATTAATTTATTTCAATCACTGAATTAAGACAAATATATATATATATATACATATATATATAGGGAGCAAGGTTTGGAATATGCTGCTCTCTCATTCTCCTCTGCATCACATGTCCCTGGCCAAACTCAGCACTGGCCCGAGGACGTTCAGCACAAGCTATTTAGGCACAGAGCCACTGGGGCATCCCTTCTCATCCCTAAGTCCAAACAGAAGAGATTCCTGCACATCTAGCTCGGCATCTCCTGAGACACTTTAGGAACATTTTTCTCAGCTACAACCTCTGGATATGTTGGACAGGTGCCTGTCCCTTTCTTGATGGCCAAGTGTTTGTAAGAGGCTGAGATGGCAGCCAGGGCTTGGCCCAAGGTACTCCACAGAGACCCATAGGCCTGAGCACTCCTTTAGAAGGGACAGTTGGGCTCCTGGCTTGAGGCCATCGTCTACATACCAGTGTCCTCCCAGTGATCCTGCCAAAAGCATCATCCTCAGGCATTCACAATTTCCAGTATCAGGGTCAAGCCTAGCAAAGACAGATTGCCTTTGCGAATCTGAAGGTACAGGGGATGGTAGCTTCAAATAGAGACTAATTTCATGCCTTCACCTGTGATTAGGAAGCACAAGTGTAAAGTGCTACCACCTCCATTGCATATGGCCGATAAATCTCACAGGAAGATGATACAAGGAGAAGACCTGCCTAGCATTTCTTAAAGGCAGGTTAAAGAAGACCTAAACAAAAATTAAAAAATAAAGAAGAGGTAGGGCCAGTGACTCATTCAAAGTAAATCTATGTGGCCTTATAGACCTGGGTGGGTTGGGTTATCCTGGCTGAGGTCGCTGACAAGGGGTAGGAGTGCATCTCTCCGCCAGGATAAGTAAAGCAAAGGTACCTGAACTCTGTGTAGTAACAGGTACCTCCTTTGCATGATACCATCACTCTTGTCATTCAGTAGGGCTGAAATAGTCATAATTTCCTGCAAAGAAGGAAACAAGAGGTTTCCATTTCATAATTTTCATTTCACTTTCTTTGAATGTCTGGATGTTTTCCAGTGTTTCCTGGTAGCTGTCACTATAATGCTGTTTTGAATGGAGACTTGTCTGAGTCATAGTGCTGCCAGATTTAGAATTCATCCAAGAATTGACCAAGCTCTTCTTTTTCTTTAATTTTTCTTCCAGTCACATTGGAAGCTTCCTCCAGATTTTATCCTGAGGTTCTCACCATACCACCTGACTCTCTTTGCAGCAAAATCCAGTTATTATAGAACATCTTAACCTCTAAGAGGTTAAGCAGACAAGCTTACATTAAATCCAGATATATTCGGGTAAGCACTTTCTGACAAAAACAGTTTTACATATTTGCAGTTCAGGGTCTTGTTGGACATGCAGTTCATAGAAAACAGAATAGAAAGAAATTCACCTTTGGAAGTAGAAGATGTGCAATTAAGGATACAGAAAGGAAATAATGGTAGCACTGGTGAACATTGTTGTTCAAATCATGTTCTTTCTCATAACCAGTGAGCTCTGCACCTGTGTGATGCAACTCGAGAGTTTAAAAACTGCACCTATAACCCTGGATGAGTTTAGTTTGTTCATTATGGGAATTATCACCTGCTTTCTGGGGAGAGTAAAGTTAAGCACGTGTGCATATGCTTTTCCAGGATTGTGGCCAGAGTAGCTGTAGGAGCAGAGTATTGCAGGTAATAGAGCAGAAAAGCTGTGTCTGTAGCCTGCTTCCTTCCCTCCTTGGCTACTTGGATGTGATACCACAGTGCTCATGCTGCAGAATAGACACATAAAGTCACCTTTTGTAAAGGCAACTGTGCAAGGTCTTGATACTCTTAGCTGCAAACTAACCAAAATCAGAGACAGCTCTCAGGCTGTGTCCTCAGCTGGACATAGAGAGCTCATCCCAAAGACAAACCATCAAATCCACCAAACAGATGTGAGGCTCAGTCCTGCTGATAGCATTGCTCTTTGTCTTACAGCTTCACTTGCTCTTGCTTTTCTTTTCTACTGCTAAAATAAAAAATAAAAATTAAAATAAAAACCCAACATTTTGGGGCCTGTGCAAATGTCCCGGATCTCTTTTGTTCCCACTGCAGTGTTACACCTATAGCATAATAGGCACTTCAGTCTTGTTTGAATTACCTTTGTGTTGTGTTTGGATACTGTTGTGTCTGGTGGTCAAAGCACTGGGGAAAGTAGCTCATAATCTGTGAAACACATGAACCGCATTCCTGCGACATTTAGAAATACTTGGCAGAGGGAGAGTGTTGACTGAAAGGTAGCAAGGCACGGTTACCTTTCCTTGTAGGGTGCTTAGCGCTGTGGTGGTTAGGAAGCCATGGCATAACAATATCTAATCATATTTCTTGTTGCTTAAGGGGTCAACTGCTTTACCGTGATATTCATTTTTGTGTGGGAAGAATGTATTCATCACCAGCACGACACTGCTAATGCCCAGCACATAATGGACATCTTAAATGGAGGGAGCAGCATGACACTCGCTGCAGGGAAAGAAGACAGATCCTCTACGAGTAAGATCATGACTGCTCTCTTAAGTTTTATTACCCGCTACACGAATTATCCTCCAGGGAACCAGTTTCTTGAATTGAAAAATGCAACAATAAAATAACTGATACTTCAGCTGTAAACATCACTTTTCTTTCCTGTGGAAGGAGGAGAGAACCTTATGTGCCAACTAACGCTTATTGAAACAGCTTTAAAATGAGAAGGAATCCACTACTTACATGTGATAGATAACAGATATCACATAAATAGCCATATAATAGATAACAAATAAATATTAATATACCATAGACACATCACGTGTGTCGTTGTGTGTCCTTGACAAAACTAGGAGCGGCCTCAGTACCTGACTTATTTATTCTCGTGAGTGACACTCTCTTCTAAGCAGCTTTTCACGTTACCAATTTTCCTATAAATGTTTAAACTGGTTCCTCCATAGCACAA
>JAVCKT010005394.1:11900-23032 GCA_032273925.1 Rhynchotus rufescens
TTCATTAATACAAATTTAGAAAAATATATTTTTTATATGTATATATGTCTGGAAAACGGCCCTTGCGACCAGGGGCGCTGGAACTGTCTGGCAGGTTTATTACCGGGGGTGAGATAAAGGCTTGATCAGCAGGATGTGGTTACGTCAGCGCGCGTGATGAGGTGCCTGCGCGCTGAGCCGCCGTGGGGAGCGAGGCGGACGGGACAGGGCTGCGCACCCCTCACCTCGCCCCCCTTGCCAGGCGCGCAAATCAGCCGCGCGGCATTTGGGCTTTCAGATAAAGGAGAAAAATTAAGTGTCCTTCAGAAGGACAGCAAGGAGAGCTGCCTTTAGGTTTGAAAAGAAATCTCATAATCTCGTGGTGTACCTTACTGCACGTATTCAGAAGCACCTTTAGGTGACAAGCTCCTCATTGCTCTAATGCAGCAGTCGAAGCCTCTGCATCGCAGAGCACCAAGAGCATCAGGGGCAACACGAGCGCATCCCTCCCCAACGCATTTAAGTGCAATAGATGCCGGTACTAGAGGCTTCAGCGCGGTGCCTGGGTGGCAGAGCAGGACCCTCGTGCTCGGAGCCGCACCATCGTCCTTATAGCATTGCTGCTTGATCAAAAAAAAGCAAAAGAGGAAGCATGGGGGAGGAAGGTTTGTGTTGGCTGCAAACCAACACGTGCACAGCTTAATAACCTACATCTATGTTCAGCGATTCCAGCTCTTATCTTTTAATTAGAAGCTATAGGACCCTAACCCAGTTTTAAACAGCTTACAAGTGCAGATTTTACAGTCTTGCCCTCTGTTTTCTTTTGAACTGAGGTGAAGTGGTGGAGGAAAAAAAACTGTTAAAGGAAAAGCTCTTGCAGCAACTATTATTTCTCAACAGATCTTAAGTCTTTCTCCTAAATTCAATGTTGCCATTTCCAGATCTTCCCTAATTAATCCTGGGAGAACAGAATCGTTTGAGAAACGCATTCTGCCAGTTCGAGAAGCCCTATCCTCATGAGATCTTCAATTACATTAATTAATTAGTCCTATATAATTCGATTCACAGAGCTGAATAGGGCTAATTAAAAATAAGTACATTTACAAGCTATCTTGTTACAGCAGCATTAAGGGTAATGAGTTCATTACGTTCTCTACAAGGCCGTTATCGGGCTCAGCTCACGGGCTGCAACATGTTGAAGACACTCAGGGCCGCGGAGAGGAGGCTCTGCCAGCAGAGATAACATATCTGCACCCAGAGCATTTACTTCAAAGATCACAGATAGCGCTGGGTCCCCTAATGAGGGTACATTCAAAAAATGTAAATACGAGCATCTAGTTGGCACATAAATTACATCATAACGCTCTTATCACACCCGCTGGCTGATGGATTGAAGGGACGAGAGCAAAACCGAGCAGGTCGAGTTGCTCCCTCCGTTTCAAAGGAGTTTGCTGCTTCTCCATCAAGTGCTACCAGTCTGGGAGCATCTGGCTGCGCTTACACATAGAGCTAGTGTCACGAGTTGGAAATAGCACCTACTCACACTTACCATTCGTGCGACTGCAAGGTTAGTCCCCAAGTGTTTTGCTAGTAACTTAAGAAAAAATGGGGGCTTGCGACCATCAGGCTCTTTTCCTTTTAAAACAGCAAACTTTCGAAGCAGCTCCTTCAGATCAAAACAACATAAAAAGTTTTATGGCAATACTGAAAACGGGGTCTGTTTTATGATATGCGGGACTGATAATTGATTCTTTAAAAGTTCGCTGTGTTTTCACGTGAAACTTTAAAATGTTACGTGCTGAACTGGCAGACACAGGAAATTTTTAATATGCTGAAATAAAATGTGCTTAAATAACCCTCCACAATACTCCTGCATTCTTTGCTTGCTTATATTGAGAACCAGACGTCACTTTTAAGTTTTAATAAGTTTCATATGTTTTGTAGTGGAACTGTGTTTGGTTAATTCTAACCTTTAATTAGTAGCCTCTGGATTGGTGTATACCCCAGGCACGGGGATGTTATTAGTGTGAACTGAAAGCTATGTGTGTTTCTCCATAACAGATCAAAACAAACCTTGTATGCTCTGACAGCACTAAACCCCACTGAGACCTGGTGCAGGATATGGTTTTCCACTTGCAAGAGAAAATTGTAATTCACAAGCCTGTGCCAGATGTTGTCCCCCCAATACTTCAGCTTCATTGCATACCTACTGAGTAGGTGGTCACCTAAGGTAAAGCTAAGTCCTGTAGAGCTGTTATTAAACTGAATAATTTCAATTTCTCCCTTAAAAGAAAAAAAAAGTAATAACAAGAGCAAACATTTAAATATACTTGGAAATATTTGTATCTAATATGCATGAGACTCTGTTCTGTTCTGAAGGGAAAGTAGACCCACAGTCTTGCCCTCTCGCAGAGGGACATTTCAGAGGATTAAACAAATCTGGTGAGGGTTTTGCTTATAACGCAAAAAATATTATTATAGAAATGTAGTGCTAAGTATTGTAGCAGCACAAAAGTATGGTGGAGAATACATTTAATATTGATCTGGAAGGGTCTTTTTTGTTCTTGTTATTAAAAATAGAGGTATTGCTCTGTTTCACTTAAAAGAGAGGATTTTAGCTCCTGGCTTTACTATCTGTGCAAAATCAGGATTTTATTTTTTGTGGAGGGAGGGAAAAAATTTGAAGCCTTCCATTAAAAGGAAAATTTGACCAAATATTGTGCTTAGCCTCTTTCCAGATGTATACTGGTAACAGCTTGGGTGCCTCTGCTGTGATATCTTTATACACTCAACTGTAAACATATCATGGGAACACATCATGGGAAAACATCACGGGAAAAGTGAAAAAAAAAAAAAAACCTTTTGATATAGCTTTCCACAATATTTTTTGCAGGGGGCTAAATTTCTGTAAGTAAAAGAGGATGTTTCTGCTATAGCACGTAGCATGTGTAGAATGCTTTTACCTCATCCATCAGATTCCATAAAAGTGGAAAGCAACAACTACACTTCATGTGGTAAAGAGCATTAAGACAATCTTTCAAAAAGAAATGCATTTTTTTCACAGCTTCCGGAGTTTTGAAAAGAATTGGGTGAACACTTGACTCTCAGTGGCCACAAGGTACTTATAACATGATGGCTGGAAGTGCTCGAAATCTTATCCGTCCCCATGGTAGGAACCAGTTTGGCATTCAGAGCCCTCCTTGCACCATCTATTTTTGCCCTGGCTTAGTGATACAGGAGCAGCTCCTGCGGATGTGTAGGATGCCATAAGCGCAGGTGTCCGTGGTGAGCAAAGATGCTGATCTCGGTGGGATCGGTTCTGCCCAGGTGCAAATCCGGTTGAGTTTCGGCTTGCTCGGATCCTTGCTGGAATCATTCCTCGTGGAATGGATTGTGGAGGATTGTTATTTCTTCACCCAGGAATAGCATGAGAGTGTGTCCCATTTTTCAAAATGGTGCTCTATCCGCCTTCTCTGGCGCTTGGAATTTAGGGGAACCATACCTTATATCCATGTAATCTTAGCAATTTCTCTCAGCAGCAGCAAGAGAAAATGACTGGGCTGAACCCAACTTTTAAGGGCTTCCAGTGCTCAATGAGTGTGTGAACACAGCAATAAAATCCGCAGACCAACCTGAGCTCAGCTCTGAGAACAAGCCTGAAAACTCAGAGCTCTTTCCTGCCATGTTTCTCCTCCTCTCTCTTCTTCTTCCCTTTAAAACACAGGCGGCAAAAAACCTATTGAATCCTACCCAAAAAGCCTGCCAACTGGTGCCTCTCCACGCTGGTGAAACCCTGTGAGCCGTTTCCCTCATGCCCATTTATCTGCCTGAGATTAGATTCACATTAATCTCTTCTTTAGGCAGGGAAAAATCCTGGGAAAACTCCGAGCAGCGCAGGGACCAGGAGGGAGATTGCAGCTCCCTGCCCAACGTCCCCATCCAATTGCACAGGATTTCCTTTGGCGGGAGCAATGAATGAGAGTCATTTTGTTTGTCGATTACATTGTTTGCCTCCAGAGAGTAATCGCTGAGCAAATTAATTAGGGAAGAATAAGCCACAAAACCATCAAAACAGTCGAGCAAAGCTTCACTCAAGCGAGTCCCTTCAATGAAACAGAACCGGGGACTGGCAGCTCAGGGCTTTTACACTATTTGTTGATTCTACTGACAGCTTTAATCATTGCGGGGCTGACACTCTGGTGGTACAAATGGGTAAATAAAACGTCAGCTTTGCTTACAGTGACACTGAACATAGCCGGTCAACCTTGACAGGACTGTATTTGTGCGTGCCGGAGTCCCTTCTTTGGAGTCAGAGATTTTTCTGCAAGAATACCACATCTCTGGGCAGTTTTATTTTCAATTCTTTGATTAATACTAAAATTTATATATATATATATATATGAGGTTTTTTTTGCCCTGGTCAGAATGACAGAGCAGCTGCAACTTGCAGCCAGCCCCAGTGCTGGGAGCAAGAGAGCCATGGGCGACTTGCTATCAGCTTCTGTGGGATAAGGGCTGCCTCCAGCCTCGCCATGCCGGATTACGCGAAACTGGATGTTTTTCTTTGAAAACTCCATGTAAAAGAGGTCCTTTGTTTAAGGCACAACCTGAGTTGTCTGTCAAATTTGGGCCCTGATCCAGCAAAGCACTTAAGCACATGTGTAAGGCCGCTGAAACTGAGGGGACTACCGCTCGCATGCTTAGAGTCACGCGTGTGTTTAAGTGCTTTGCCTGGCTGAAGCCTTGCAGAAGTCCTTTATATCATGTTGATTTCAAAGTGCATTTCGCTATTACATCACCGTGCTGTTCTTGGCACGGAATGAATTAATAAAGGAGACAAGGAGAAGTCAAGTGGGAGCTGCCGGTGGAGCGGGATACCATGTTCCTTCCCGTGTGGGACTCCGCTTTTGGGGAGATGGAAATCAGCCGTGGACAACACTTACATTTAACAGCAGCAGTGCTGGGTGGCACGGCGAGGACGTAAGGATGCCATGGACGCCTTTGCATCCTCTCCATGTGAAATTTTAGGCTGTATCCCGAGACTAAACCCATGGAGGCGGCAGCATGTGCTCAGTGCCAGGGCAGAGGTATGCTCCATCAGGAAAGCTGGGAAGGGACTGGGTGTCCCAGTGAATCTGGCCACTCACCATTGACAAATATATCAGTGCCTCTGTCATTCAGCTGCATTTTAGTTAAAAGAAATTTGTATTGCTCACACAAATGGGAGGGGAGAACAAAAGCTATGTGGCTTTCCAAGTTATCTTCAAACGTAATGAAGTGTAGATAAGTAACACAAGCCTAATGCTTTTCCTCTTTTTCCCTTGGATAGTTTGTTTTAAGGAAGCCACTATGCTGCAGACACTGTGGAGCAGCTGCAAGAGAAGCCTCCCAGTGCAGAAGGGGCCAGCGGGAAGCGAGGCCGGGCTTGCTGGCACAGGCACAGGATCAGGCTCCATATGCCTTTCCCACTGGAATCTGCAAAACCCTGATAGGCAGAACAAGAGATTTCCTACGATTCCGTTTCATCTCGGAATTGTAGCCATTCAGTTTTTTCATTTTCTCACACTCTTTTGTGGTTGGCTTTCTTGCTCTTGATAGATTATTTTTAATGTCAGTTACGAGCTGAATGCAAAGACCGACAAATCGTGTGATTAAAGTCACATGAAACAAAACCACCTCTGGTTTTCCAGTCTGAAGGAGGACTTGATTTAGAATATTTCCTTGAACTAGGAGTCAACTTCCCATTTTCTGGAAGTGACAGGAAAGCTCACAGCAGCAGCTTAAACACGCACTGCCAGGCTTGCAAAGGAGCAGGAGCGCTTGCACACTTTCAGGAGGATCTTTTGTATCCTGTTATTCCAGCAACACTCAGCACTGCTGCTAACATGTAGGCTGCATTGCTACTTTTTGCAGCAAATTTCATCTGGAGATGGGTTATAGCCATTCATCTTTCTTTTCTTGTGTGTACCTTGCACGGGACTGGAGCCTGATACAAATTGAGGACCCAATCCAAAGCCCATCATATCCATAATAATATGGATATGATGCCCATCATAACTTTGCTTTCTCTGGTGTTTGGATGACTTTCTTTGGCTGTTATTGCTAATATAGAGGGTAATTTTATTTAATCTTTGTTGTTGTTGTCGTTGTGATGCTTGCACAAAGAGTCAGAGCCATCACTTGCCCAGCTTGTTGCAATGTTTGCTAGCAATGGATTTAATAACTACCTTGGTTATAAATCTGATAAGTCATCTGGAATAGTAAAGATAAGACAATAGGTAATTGTGATTTATTCAATCACAACACGGGATACAATGCAAGGTGTAATTTGAATATAGGTCAACAGCAAGGTGCTTTGCACAACCACATTCTCACCTGAAGTTCTCAGGAGTGATATGCTGTGGCTTTTGCATCTCGTGTTGTAGAAGAACAACTACTTCAAATCAAATCATGCAGAGCCACGTGTCACCTATAACCCAGACCTCAATTTGAGAGGTGGGCAAGAGGAAGGAAGCACTAACAGAGGCAGGGGCTGTCCATGAACGGATAAAACAGAGAGCACTTCCTGGGAAGAAGTGGCTGCTTCATCGCATTAGGAACTGGTGAGGGCAGAGGTCTCCGGAGGGACCAGCATGGAGATGTCTCTGCTTGTCACCTGCCTGGCCTCCAGCTCAGATGGCTGTGAGCAGCAGCATTTCTCCCTTCTGCAGGACAGCATTTCTTCCCCATGACACTATTTTCTTCAAGTATGTGCTGTGACCCACCACTTATCCTAACGGGCCAAAGGAGCAGAAAGTCAAGTTTCGAGTTATTGCTATGACTTAAGAAACATGCAAGGCTTTTGCCTCTGGACATAATCAAGTCAACGTGTTCAGTATTGGTTTATGCTTAAAAAGCAAAGTAAAAGCAGATGAAGTGTATTTATAGGCTCATCAGCCAATGAATGGATGAAAGGGAAAAAGAAATTAATGGGAAAATGTCAGCTAGGAGAAAGGAGGGACTCACTGTGAAGTTCATGTCCAGAGCAACAATTTGGAGTTCATTCCAAAGACTCGGGGATCTCTATTGGTATCAGAAGAGAAACTGACACTTTATCAACTATGAATTTTAAAATAAACCAGTAAAAATAGCCTTGTGTAAATGAGACGCTTATACCAGACTACTTCAGGATGGGAAAGGCTGGGGGGCATGTAGACCTGGCCACTTGGAAATGTGTGGTTTTGATTTGGAGTTCAAAACCTTAAATAAAAACGGGAACCTAGTGAGCGGTGTTACAACAGCGAACTGGAGGTCCCTTCCCTCTTCCCATCCCTAGTAAACCTGAGAGTGATGAAGGAAAGAAAAAACCTGGAGGAGTAAAATATTGCCTCCCTCTGACTTTGTGCCTTTCTGCTCTGTTAAAACCGCTGCTTTTGTGTAGGCAAAATCTCATTTTAAAAAGCTATTTTCAGCAACATGAAATACAGGCAGGAGCAGAAAGAGACAGCGGCGTTGTTAATTGAAAAGTGAGGGCAGGCTAGTAATGTGAGATAGCATCGCTGAGCCGGCCTGCCTTTAGAAATGATTTAGGGAGTTGAGAAGAAGATTTACATTTCATAAAAATCGCATTGCCTGATCTAGCCTCCTATATAAGAGAAGGGGATATGAGGAAAGCAGAGTAATGAAACCCAGCCCGGGGAGGCCAGGCTGGAAGGGAGGAGCTGCTGCTGGTGTCATGTCAACCTTGGCCATGGCTCGAGCTGCAGCACGTCTGACCATCCCTCCTGCCACCCAAGGTGTGATCACAGCTCGTATAATCGTGCCCTCCGGTGCTTTTTTTTCGCATCGGTTTAGCCATCTGTACTGGAGCCATCGTAGTGTTTTACCTCTTTTAAGGGTTTTGGAGTAGCTGACATAATCTCCATTTGCAAATGCTTTGCAGCCCTCCGATAGAAAGCACATAAATACAAGTTATTGTAATATTTCTGTTCTACCAAGCGAGAAGCATGTGCTTTGCCCTTGGAAGGATCCTCCAAAAAAAAAAACCAACCAAAAAAAAAAAAAGAAAAAAATGCATGTTCATCCACTTTGTTCTGGCTGCAAAAGTAATGCTATGAATTGACACAGACTTAAAAATGTAGGCCAGAGCAATAATGCATATATATATATGTTCTTGGCAATGCCTTGATGCAGATCATGACCACAATCTGTTTAACGAATGTATATTATTTAATGATCTCATCCGGTGTTGATTTAAAAAAACACAAATTGGAATATTTGTGCTCAAATGGCAACTAGGGGAAGATGACTCAAAACCAAACCATTCCCTTAATTCTGGTAGAACTCAGTACTAGAAACAGCCCATTGAAAAGGCTTTAAATGAGCCCAAGTGGAGTTAACACACTGGTGTTCATAACACAATTCATGCTCCAGAAAAGCAATAACTGAGAATACACGCACAAAAGAGGCTCAGCGCACAAAGCTTATAATGTATTATTTGCGAGGAATATTTCTTTAAAAATGTATAGCAGGAGTATCACTTATCGTTCCCACATGGAACAAGTGGTGAAAAGGTTGTGGAAATCATTTTTATTGTTATCATATGTTTTCTCTAAATGTTGCTTTAGGAGTAAACCTTTTTTTGGTACTACTTACAATATGCTATTGTTTGACATCCAACATTACACTTATGTTTGAATAGCTTATCCTTGTAGCATCCTTCTCTTTCTTTGTTGATTAAATCTGAGATAAATATACCATTGTTTTCATGAAGTCTCAAAAACTATCCAGTCTCCTGCAGGGTGACTGGATATTAAAGAAATGGCAGGAGCTCTCTTGGCAGAGTAACCCGTTTAGCTGGTTGTTCTTAGCATGAAGGACCTGGGTTTGTTGCTCCGATTGAGTTTCTCGCCACTCCTCTGCCACTGGATGGTGCACCCAGCTCCTGCTGGGTGGCACTGGCTTGCAGTGTGACTTTCTGATGACCATTACAAAGTGGGAATCCACAGCCCAAAAGCAGATCTGCAGGGCTTTGGAATGGGTAGCACTTCTTGAAGTTGGGACTTCACTTGGCTTGTCTGGTCAGAATGAAACACCATGGACCTACCTGAAAGCTGATCAAGAAGTTTTGGCTGAAAAATATATCTGTAACTTTCTTGTGGAACATATTTCAGATTTTTGTAAAAAGGCAACACTATAGGGTGAAGTGGACATCCTTTGCTGTACCTCAGTTGCTGTGAAATAGTCCGGTTCCCCTGAACTCAATGAAAGCATGACACCCAAATGTATCATACTCAACTGCTTTTAGATATATTCACCTTTGTCAAAAGTTAAGAGGCCTGGGACCACCTGGCACAATTTCCCTTCACATTTCCTAATACTTGTGCCAAAAGTTTGTTCCTGGTGCTCACAGAGCTGAGATGGAGCGTGTGCCTGGGATACCACAAGTACATTTGCCAGCTATGCCAGAGGCAACGCAAAGGACAAAGCAGGGACTGGGATGCAGAAGATCTGTCTGGGTTGAGCACTCAGAGCAAACTTTTGTACAAGCCTTTTCTTTTCCTTTATTCCTTCATCTCTGCATCTTGCAGCATGTGTGGATGAAGTCCTCGGTGACTATGTGTGCTGATGTGATGCAGAGTTTCAGCAGATAGAGCGATTATTTGCTATTCTGTAGTCTTTCTTCAGAGACTTGGTGCCACACAACTGTTCGCAGAAGAGCAGGAAAAATTCCCCAGACATTGTCCCACTTCCACCCTGAGTTCCCAGACAACTTTTTAGGGGCATCAAGTAACTTGGTTTCAGGTCCAGCTCTGTAGAAATCTGGATGTCTGCAGGAAGAGTTTGCTGTTTGCAGTGAGCTATGCACTGCCCTCCATTATGTGAGCTGTTGTCCACAAAATTAAAAATAATAAAAAAACCCAGCAAACCTGCCTGAGCCAACAGTGGCATCACCATGGACCTCATTTTAGATTCACGTTTTGCTCTTGGAAGTGCACAATTAATATTTTATCGGAAAAGCAGCCCATTGAGTTTTAGGGCACTGATTCAATAAACTTACATCAGTCCTTAAAGGCCTCTTGTTCTTAAATAATGACGCATAATGTCAGAAATATATGTTGTGCGGCTTACGTAAAGTTTTCATCTCATTTTCAGTAAGCATTTAAACAGAAATGTTTCATTTTAGGTAAATGTTAACATTATGTTAAACTGTATTCTACTGCTGTGTACTAACAAAGGTCATGAATAGAGTAATAAGTGTTTGAGGTTTGCAGGATTGCTTTGATGTAAATTCTATTTGCCACTGGTATTCTCCATTTACCACATATATCCCTGGAGAATGGCTTGCCTGCATAGCTCATAAATTTGTTATAAATCATAATGTTTCTATTACATCATTTCCAACCTATCCAGGCTAAAGGCACAATGTGATTTTGTTTTCCTATGTGAAATTTCCAGTTTGGTGGCATATCTGCTGCATAATAAATTCCAGACAGTCATTCCTTCATAGTATATCTAATGTCTGCATTTTGGACCCAAACTAGTTGATTATTGAAAACTGTGGGAGTTTTCTAGCAGTTACAGCAGGACCAGAAGGACCAGAATTGGATGCTCTCGATATCCAACTTGCCTTTGTTGGAACAACATGCTGTTTTGGAAATAACTTCCAAATAGGATCCATTAGGTTTCTAATTCGGTGCTGTTTGCTTTCCCTTCCCTTGTTTTAGTGCCACAAAATTCATCTGTAACACTTGGTACCAATTGCAAAGGAAGAAAATGTTGGCTTATAACGGCCAATCTGCAATATGATAACAACAGTGATGCACTATATTTTGGTTGTATTTCTACTGTGTGTGCTTTCACAGGAAAATAGGGAAGGGAAAGAAACTGTAATTTTATGTCACAATATTAATAGCACTAGGTATGAAATCTTGTTGAAAGGTGAGTCTGATCAGCCAAGTACACTGAAATGTGTGAAGATCCACTTGCAAACATTTGTATACATGAGTTGCTCTCCAGACATATTGCATTGAGGTGGGTGGAATTACCATGCATATTTAGTTATTCAGATCTGCACTTGTCATATGGGGAATTTGTTTGGAAGAAGCAGAAAATCTGAGATAAAACTGCTATTTTCTAAATATTCGTAATTGCTTTAGTCTAAGGATAGCAAA
>JAVCKT010005400.1:0-10317 GCA_032273925.1 Rhynchotus rufescens
TGACCTTCGCTTTGTGAGCCGGAGCCGGGGCCGGGGCTGCGGCCGCCATGTTCCCGTTTTAATAACTGCCTGCTTGTTTATTTCAATGGAGACCCTCCCACCGCTCGCTCGCTCGCTCGCCCTCCTCCTCCTCCCGCTGCGCGGCGCCCCGGAGGAGGGCTGAAGGCGCGGGAGGCGGAGGGAGCGCAAGTCACTCCCCCGGCCCCGGGCCCTGCGCGGGGCCGCGGGACACGCGGCGGGGGCCCCACGCGCGTGCGAGCGGCCCCTCAACCCCGCCCCCCCCGAAACAAAATAAATAAATAAATAAAGCGAGAAGCGGCTCATTCACTCCGAAAACGGGGGGAAAAACGCATTTGTTTTTGTAGGGTTTTTTCTTTTCCCCGCCGCACGCGTGGCGCGGCGCGGCCCCGCGTGGCGCGGGGCGGGAGGGAGGCGGGTGCCGCGGGCCGGGCCCAGGCCCAGGCGCGAGCTCAGCGCCGGGGAAGGGCTGAGGCAGCAGCAGCAGGAGGAGGGCTTAAGCCTTGCCCTTGAGCGCGGCCTGTCATCCATTACGCAGCAACGCGGCCTGCGACGCCTCGCGTTTCCGACGCGCGCTGAGCGCGGCAGGATGTGCCCCGTGCCGGGTCACGCTCCGTGTTCTCTGCGGGTTTTTTTTTTTTTTTTCCGACGCGAACGGAGAGCGCTGCGTTTCCCTGCGCGCACCCTGCGATTATGCATCATTACTGCCGGCGGGCGCAGCTCTGCTTGCAATTAGGCTCGGCCAACGTTTTCCACCGTATTCCTTGTTTTTCAGATGCTTACGCTTTGCCAGACGAACTGTGCTGCCTAAGATTTCCCATATTTGCGTCTGACTCACAGTTTTTCACCGTTTTTTTTTTTTTTTTTTTTTTGGTAATCGGGCAAAAATAGTTCAGTTGTTTCTCAGAACACATTGAAGGAAAACTGCCATCCCCTCCCTATCCCCATGTCAAAAAAAAAAAAAATGGTTGCAACCAGTTTGCTGAAAACATACTAATATTTTCTTGTTCTGGAAAAAAAAAATATGCCAGGAGCAACCTAATTTAAAAAAAAAAAAGTTTGCATTTAGGTAAATTAGGAAGCTGGGGGAGGGATCCTCTTTTGCATGTGCTTACTTAGAGCTTTGCTGCTAGAGGAACCCGGGAGCCCTCCCTGCAGTGAGTAAGTGCCACTACTTTTGGGGGAGTGCTGCTGGCATCGTCCCCGGCCGGCAGCCGAGCAGGCTCCTGCGCGGCGCTGCTGCAGCTGCCGGGGAGGAATCGTCCCCAAATGTCCCTCTGCGGCCGGCCACGCTGGCAGAAAAACTGCTCTGCCTCTCGCCCCATGCTCATACGCACGCCAGCAGCAGGGCCGTTCTGCCTGAAGCGCGGAGAAATGCAAATATTTCACACAAATACCTTGCAACAGCGTGGCAGACCGGAGCTGAAGGAGCTCGCGCGTGGATAGGAGCCAGGGCGAGGAGTTTTGGAGAGCGAGCGAGTTTTTTCCTCTGCTCTCGCGTGCTTTACCTGTGCGCGTTTGTGTGGGAATTGAGCCAGCGGGTATGCAGGCAGTCATCGCGTTTACCTCGCCATCCTGATGCGTTTGTTGCCATGGGCTAAATGACACGGTGAGGTGATCACCTGGAAAATGACCAAAAAAAAAAAAAAGTACATCTTTAGTGCACCTTTAATTATATGACCATAAGTGCTCCAACTTAAAATTGTGCAGGTAATTTTAAATTCAGCATTTCTTACTTAGAAATGCTTGGTTTTTTGCAAGCTCACACTTCCTTTAACGCAAGCAAAAGTCTCAACCAAAACAGCATGGAAACTCCCAGAAAGATCAAGGAAGGCCCTTACCTCACTGCAGTGCAAACATGAAACAGTGCCCATGCACCAAAGTTTATGGCTTCGGCACTGACACAAAACCTAAGCCTGATGTAGCCAAGTGTCCTTGTCAGTAGGAGTGAGAGGGGGACTTAACTATTCACACACATGCTCAGAGCCACCTATTTTTTTAACAAGCTTCTAGCTTGCAAGGAAATTGTCATCTGAGGGATAAAAATAATCAAAAAAAATTTTGAAATTTTGGTTAAGTCATAATTATTGTGTTTTTTTTTTCTAAATCACCAGAAACAGAAAATTGAATCTAGCAGTGTTTCCCTGATCAGAATAGCCATATATTGCCAATGATTTTCTTTGTTTCTTTCTTGCTTGCTTGCTTGCTTTTAATTTTTCTACATGGCATATTTCTGACAATATGGTACATAGGATACTGTAATTAAAACTAACATATGTAGGAGTGCTTTAAACTGATTTCCAAATAAGCTATAAAGTTATTTTTCCATAAAGCAAGGGGTTTGGAACAAACTGTTGAATGCTTAGGAACTTTCTGAGCCACATAGGTATGGCTGCTGTCATATAAAGCTCTATCTGCTGCTTTAACACGTAACAAAGGATGGTTTATGTGCACCTGCCGACACCAGGGCTATATGTAAAGCAGCTGTTGGTGCACAAAGTCTTTTTGACCAGCAGCTGCATTTACCCTGTACATTCACTCTGCCTTTATGGACAAGCGAGTTCCCACTTGCTCATTACCTTTTCCAAATTAATTTAGATGTGGTCTTTGTAAAACCTACATATATATATATATATATATATTCTAGATAAAGGACACAACACAAACTAACAGAAGAAGTAAATGAAAATTTAAACTATTATTTAAATCTATTATCATTTTAACTCTCTCCATGGTGGAAAGGAGAGGATGTGTGATGGTGCACCTCTTGGCTCCATGTACGGCCTGCTTCAAAGTTATATTGGATAGTTCGGCCTCATATGCAGCTAAATGTTAAGTATCTGCAAAGATGGAGACTCCTCAACATTTCTGGGCAACCTGTTCCAGTGTTTGGCCATGCTTGTGGGGTTTTTTTCCTAATATATGGAATGTATCGTGTTACAATTGGAATCTGCTCCTTCTCACCCTACCAAGAAGGCTCCATCTTCTCTGCACAGGGCAGTTGGAGAGAGCAGATAGATCTCTGTTACCTTTCTCAAGACCAACCAACCTATCTCTCTTCTTGCACATGTGCCCTAGGCCTCTGACCATGTTGCTACCCTGCTTTTGGACTTTCTCTTTTATCTCAGTATCTTTCTTGGGCGGCTCAAAACTGGGCACAAAAGTTCACATACAATCTCATGAGTCCTTCATGGATGAGAATGATTGTTTTTCTCAAGCTGCTGGTTCCTCTCTTGCTCATATGACCCAGGACACGACTGGCTTCCTTGACTGCAAGGATGCACTGCTGACTTAGGTCCCACTTGTTGCCTACCAGGACCCACAGATCTCTTATTCTGCCAACCTGCCTTGGCTCCAGTTGGCTCCAGCTCCTCATGTTGGATGGCTAGTCCATCCCAGCTGCAGCTACTGCACCAGCCTTTGTGGAACCTCTTCTGGTTCCTGCTGGTGCAAAGTGTACCACAGGTAGCCAGCTGGACTTGGTCCTGATGATATGACCCCTGAACCCAGTGGTGCAGTCACCTTCTTGCCTTTCAAATGCTTGGACATGGAATCCAGGGGGATTTGCTCCATAATATTGGTGCAGGCTGAGGTTAGTCTGGCTGCTGTTCCCTGGATCAGCCCTTCTTGAAGATGGATATGGCACTGGCTTTCCCTGCCACCAAGAGCCTCCCCCCGTCACCACAATCTTTCAAAGACCCGCGACACACATTTGTGTGTTATTAGATAACTGTTAATGAAATCTAAAAGGTAGTCAATCCAATCAAGCATCTTATTACATGTTGACTTGATCAGTGATTTGCTCCAAACTGAAAAGGTCACTGGAAAAAAAGAACAACTTTGAAAAGCTTCAAAGGGTTTTAAAATAGGAAATTAATCAAAATCAAGTTCTTCTTAGGAAAAGTTCTGACTTTGCTAAGCCAATACCCTTTACAGAAAGATTGATATAAAATTTCCAGGTTAGCTCTGCTATCTACACAGATGAAAGCTTAAAGGTGTAAGATAAGACTTAGAATTTTAATAAATATATAAATAAATTTATACTAGAATAGTGTCCTCGTTGTTTTCCTCCTATGGCCTTTAGTTTACAATGAGCCAAAATACTGTTCCACTGAGAGACCTATGCCTGTGTAACTAACAACTACTTTTACTGTGTAGAATAAGTATATATTGTTTTTGCATTGTAACATTTACCAGAAATACCACCTTCTTACATAGCAGGGCCTGCATATCCCTTCTGTTCCCTACCACTTTCCTTCAGCTCCACATAGCAATCACATGACAAAGATTTACATCAGACAATCAACATTTATTCTTAAAATTCTTCTTGTGCATTGCTGATCACCTACAAAGTTCCATTTGTTTTGCCTTTCCATGCAAATACATTCGCTTTTCTCTGCCACTTTATTTCTTTTTTGGGGAGGGAGGGAGGTCTGCTTTATTTTATATTTTGTCTTTTCCTATCACTCTCTCCATTACCAATCTTCTTTTTTTTTTTGCCATTAATTTTTCCTTTGTCTTTTTCATCCTGTTTCCATACACACTAAGGCATGTAAGCGAGCAACACATAAGAAATGGACCTAAAAGGGTTACTTTACAGTTTTGCTTCTTAGAAAGAGCAAGGTTCTCTTTCCCTTGCAATTACTCTGCTGAATACATTACCTTGCCTTTTGTTTGCTATTGTGCAACACTGGCCTCCCTTAATTTCCCTGCACTTGACTCCATATAAAGTTTCATACCTTCACAGTCCTTTGATAGCAAAGAGCATTGTTGAGGAAAGGCAGAATTAAGACTACTTAAAAGAGAAAATATCCAGCCATTAGCAAGTGGAGACATAACACTTTAAACAAGCTCCTTAGAACGATCCTTGCTTTTGCTCTCTTTGGGATGTCCTCAGAAAAATGATTTTAAGACAACTTCATTAATTCATATGCCACAATTTCTTCTTATCCCTGACTAAATACATTTGAATGCTTTGCTCCTAAATCATGATGTGCCAGCTTTGGACTAAATGGTCCTACAGCTTTTATTTATGTTGAAAGTACTTTCTAAATTCCCTGTTTTACTGATTGTGCATTGAGGGTGATCAACCTATGTTCTCCACTGGCCATTTAAAATATAAATCTATGGATCTGAACACATGTAAATTTTCTAGCTCATGTAATTAAAGATGATGAAAATGAAAAGACTAAAAAGGAAAAAAAAAAAAAGTGGTGGTGTATCTTTACAGCTGGCAAAAACTCAACGTGTTTGCACAAGCAGCACATTTCATATGACAGACTGAAGATCTGCCTCTAGAAATTGCAGCTTCCTAATGCCATTGTGAAAGAGATGATATCAAGATGGAAGTATGACAGTGATATAGTCACAGAACCAGCTAAATGGCTTTCCAAAGTCGAACTTTTTGATGTACAGATAATGCAGGACCTTGATTTTACAAACCTTTAATTGAAATAGAGTTCAGAAAGTATAATGAAAGAAATATAGGGAACCTTTTACCACTTCAGGGTAGAGTTAAGTGTTTTAATTTCTATAAATTCAGACATTCAGCTAATTGGTGTTTTTTCTTATTATTAGTATTAAGTTATGTTACTGAGTTTGTATTTATTATTAAAATAATTATGTTTTCATTTCTGCTTCTTACCTTCATGTTTTTAGTTTGAGTTCCAACCATAAACTCTAGAATAATCCAGAATAATCTCCCCCCACCCATGGGATTATTTTAACTTAAAAAACACTTGAGAAGGAGGCTGTCCCTGAGCTGGGGCACAGAGCTCTGCCATTCCCAGACCCTACCTACATTTCCCGGCGATGAGGCTTCCCGAGCTGGCCGGCCCTCCGCGAGCTGCCTGCCGTCAGCACCTGACTCACGGCGTGAAGACGCCGGGGCTGGAGAACCGCTCTGGGCAGCACGGGACAGGGAGCGCAGAGCAGCAGGACGAGCTGGGGACTGGCCACGTGTGGACATCCACCCTCGCCCTCGCGGAGCGGCGTGGTGGGAGCTCTGCTGGGCTCCTTGAACTGTCTCCTGCTCTTCGCAGGTCTGCAGCTGGCCTCCGTCACCGCGTGCAGGATCAAAGGGACAGATTGATCACAATATAGCGAGCGCTTTTAGGACCTTCTTCCTCCGTTGGTGTGTCAGGAGGAAAAGGGAACGGCGTTGGCAGCTGAATACCAACATTGGGCTGGCGAATGAACACCTCAGGGAAATTAACTTCTTGGAGCTGTTGTTCCAGGTGCCCTGTGTATTCAAATAGACAGCCCTGTATCAGTAAAAGATAGTTCACATTTCGGAGGCTGTTAAAACTAGCATAGTATATGCTCACGTCTCTGTTTCTGTAGACGGAGATACTGTTTTTACTACATGTGGCTCCATTATATACGGTTCAGTTGAAGATAGCAAGGTTAGCAAGGCCAAGACTGAAAGAAGAGGCTACAATTCTGCTGTGTTTTATATTCCCTCTTAAGCCATCCTACTTCCAGCCGTTCCACTATCATGTCTTCAAATATATTTGAAATAATCATGTTTGCACAAGCAAATATTCAATATTTAAGGTGTTCCATAAAGTTAAAAAAAAAAGAAAAAAGAAAGAGAACTAAGAAAAAAATAGATAAATTAACTTCTCATATTTACAGTGAGATAATGCATTCTCAAATTGGTGCTCGGAAGATGATGCCATTGTGCTGAATTGTTTGAAGAAAGTACAACTTGTAACAACGTGTACTTGCACGTAATTCACGTTATTCTCTCCAGTGTGAGCCTTGTGCTTACTAAAGGCACAAAGTCCTACTGAGGACATGGAGACCATGCTGAGAAGATGATGTCCACCTTTTGCAGCTGAGAGCACCAAAGCATGAGGAGGGATAGGAAGCGCTCACATTCCCTCTAGTTTAAATCCAGCTATGTTGGGTAAACACATACCCTCCGTCTAGAAAAGAAATAAAAGACAACCATGGGGCGTGAAGGAGGTCAATAGGTCACCATGTCCATCCCCCTTCTTTAGGGAGGATGATCAACACCTATCTCACGCCTAATACCTCGGTCCAACCTGTTCCTAATGACCTGTGACAAGCCACAGCAGCCTCCCTGGCTCCTGCCCTGCCTTTAGTTTCCCTAATGCCTGAACATGGCCTCTCTGGCTGCAGTTTAAGCTGTTATCTTCTTCTCACATCTCCCATAGCTATGCAGATCAGCTCTGTTCCCCCCTCTCCACTTCCCAGTCCTCCAGCGCTGCTGCAGTGTTGCTCCTGAGGCCTTTCCTAGCCTCCTTTTTGTCCTAGCACCCCTCCTTTTGGCACAAGCTCTGTAGAGACCTGTCCACCCAGCTTGCTCTCCCGCAGATATTCTCCAGTCGGTGCCTAGGAGGGCAGGTACTTCATGACACTGAACACGTTGCTTCAGCTAAGGCCGTAGCACCACCACTAATTCCATCTGTCCCGCGGGCTGTCCCTATATTGTACCCCCCAATTTGCCTTTTAGCCCCTCAGCGTTCCTCACCTTTGGTCACAGATCAGATTCATAACCTTAAGACTCCCAAATACTAAGGTGCAGCTCAGCGCGTTATTACAGGCATCGGATTGACACGAGGGCAGACATACAGCACATACATCTGAAGACCTCACCCAGTTGTTATTTCAGGGAACATTAAAGGAAGAAGTCTACAGAGGTGCTCAGAGCACTGGTTTTTTGCACATCTCAGCAAAAGCAGAGCTCTAGAAATGGAAGTGTAATAACCAACCAGTGCTGCTGCTTGCCTGCCCGCCTGCCTGGTTGTTTTGTTTTTCCAAAGACAAAGGCACACGCACTATTTTCTAACCTGGTAGTATTCCTACAAATCAGGACCAAGTATATCAGAGAATCCCTCTTAACTACAGAAAAAAAAAAAAAAAAAGATACTATCTTCTCAAGATGGTCTTATGCCAAAAATTTGATTTATTTTTGAAAAAAATGGAGCAAGATATCATTTAGATCTATGAAATTGAGACACTAATATTCACTCAGGTATTATATTCATAAATATCTATTTTTTTTTGGACAGGTCATGTCACTAGGGGTTTAAGCTGAGGGGTTTAACACCCACTGCTGCAGTATTCAGGAGATTCAATTGCTGAAGTGGATCCCATTTTGGTAAGAAGTGTATAAATTTATGGCCTGAAGAGTTTCCCTGGCCAAACTTTAGCAGCTAGACACAAGATAAGGGATGAACAGATAAGAAAAAAATATATATATATATATTAATGAGGAAAACAGCCTTACCACCCTTTATCACCACCGTGCACCTAGATGCTGGACCTAAAAAGAACCCACGAAAGCCTTGGCTAGGAGAGGGCCCTGTCTGCCCCACCAGCTCCTCCACAACTGGTGAGTCACTCTCGGTGGAAACTAGAGCCGAGTAAACAATGCAACAATTCAAAAAATTCAGGAGACACCCTTAGGTAAGTGATTTAGCAAATATATTTAGCTTTGCTGGGGATACTCAGGGCGACTGCTTGCATGCCTAAGTACCTTGCTAATCAGGAGCCTATGCAAGCTATTCAGAGATAGAAATTGAAATGCGGGCGTTTGCGTAAAGCTGCTGCGCCTGGTTCCAGCCAGTTCTTACAAGACAGAATCACGCAGAACACAAACATGCCTTCTGTGGAACTTATTTGCTTCCTATAGATTTTTTTTTTTTTTAATTACAGATCATTTCCCATATTCACTATTACAACTCAACCTCATTTTGCTATTAGAACAAAAACTATCAATAAAAAATAAACTGAAATAGACTTCCCTATTTACAAAATACTTATAGTTCAAAATCAAAACATGCTTGCAGCAGAAAAAAAACCTTTCTAGAAATTACTTAAATATTACTCCCTCCTTGTTTGATGCAATCTTCCATTCCCTTTTAATAAAAATGATGAAGAATGAACCTGGGGCTATGGCATGTAGAACAACTACTCTTTGAAGAAAACATTGCGTATAACTTGTATATTATTTTAAATATGCCAATATGCATAAACACCAACCCCTTATATGTTAACTGGTGAACACAGAGTTCTCTTTTCTGTAGTGACATTATGTCATAATTCCATAAAACTTTATGGTAAAATGTGTTTTGGTTTATAAGCTACCTGTAATAAAAAGAGGAAAAAAAATACTACAAATGCCCAGATAAATGGGTAGTAGCCCCTTTTCTCTCCAGGAACTGCTCAAGATATTATTCTAATTCTACTCTATTTGATTCATGACTTCCTCGGTGCCTGTTTCTCAGCATACTCTTTATGGGTGAGTTATTGTGAATACTCACAAATTTTTGTGGAGTTAAAAAAATACGTTGGTTGGAGAAATCTGCTGTTCTATTTCTATTTAACCATTGGATGACCTATGCAACTATTCCATAATCAATCGCATTTTGATTTACATGAGGACAGTAAAATGTAAAGATTCCTTGCTACAGCCAGTAATCATTCTTACTATAATCTGCTGTTGAGGTTCTTCCCCTAATACTTTCTCGCTACTCTGTCAAAGAGCAGAAAAAGCAAAGGATAACCGAGGATACCAAAGAGAGCATGAGCAGGGAGTAGGGACCTTGCCCACGCCAAGGGAACTTTAATTCACATGACTCAAACAAGAAAATCAAGTAAGCTGGCAAACCCCAAGGGATGGAATGAAGAAGTAATGCAAGAATAATTCCTAATTAATGGTGTTTATTTTTAACAAGCGGAGTATTCAATCGTTTGGAATTTCATCTGAACACTGCAATTCGGAATATGTTGTCTTTGCTTGTCTGTATTAACGAGATGTAATATAATTTGTGATATCCAAAGCAGTGTCTATATATACATTATAGGTATAAAGTGTCAGATATAAAATCAGCAGCTATAATTATTTACACTCATTGTAATTAAGCATGCTCTAGTCAAATCAAAGAGACAAAGAAAGAGAAACTGGAACAGGAAACGATAAAGCCATGTGTATTTCTGGGAAGATAAAACTACTAATAAACTAGAACACTTTCAAGAGATAATTTCTCCTCTTTACATACATAATGCTAGTTTGGTGAATGGATTAAAAAATTCTAGAAATTAAATGCAAATGGAGGTGAAACTGAAAATCAAGGTTTTTTTTCCCTTAACCACAGAAATGTACATATATATTAGTTATCCTTTGATCTATAACCAAATAATGACTGAATTACTACTTGAGAGCAAGTGAAAAAGTTCATTGCAATAAATAAATAAGTAAATAAATAAATAAATAAATAAATAAATAAATTTTCTGGAGAGTGAAGTTATGGAAATGTCTCTTTATGT
>JAVCKT010005400.1:17445-31828 GCA_032273925.1 Rhynchotus rufescens
CATGAGATTCCAAAACACTATGCAGAAACAGCACGAAATTGTTTAAGATTACATACCTATATTACTATATACATAGTTACATATCTATAATCAGGAAAAAAAAAAGCATAAAATTAAATTGAAACCATTTTTACTCGATGCTCTTTATCCTCTAAGTTTCCTGCAGCCCAGGCTCAGCCTCCCCCCCGCAGCCTCCTGCAGCACTGAAGGCCGCCGGATCACATGGCCACCGTTCGAAACGAGCCCAAATGACGCAGAAAAACTAAAATTGAACTTTAATCCCACCCCCTCCCCCTAATTATTCCCAATCCAAAGACGAAGCCAAAGTCCTACCTCCCCAAATTTCGAAGTCAAACTGGTGTTTTTTAGCTTGACACAGACTTTCCTTTTTGCGCAGCCCTGCCAGGAATATTATCTGCAGGCAGAAGTAGAGCATTTAGAGTGAGGAGCAGAAATAGAAATGCAGGGGTGGGGACTGCGAGCTCAGAAGAGGCTTTTGTCTGGCAATACTGCGACTAAAGATAATCTTTGTTTATCTTGTATGTTTAACTTGTGTCTCGTATATCCAAAGTGTTGGGGAGGGGGGGAAATAAAGAAAAAAAAAGTGGAATTACAAGTGAGTAACTGAACAAACCCAAAATACAGGGTATAATTTCTAAGCCTGGCGAAGGGAAAACAAACCCAGCAGTTAGACTGTATTTTTTTCCCCTCTCTATAATCTCTCCCAGGCTTGTGGTGCAATGATGCTGCAATTAAAGTATACTTTGACTACCAGTTTTACAGCAGGGTGAAGCAAAATTGTGTCATATTGCTCAGTCGGAGCTGCCGCACATCCTGGCGACACCGGCACCCAGTTCCAAGGCAAAACTTCGGAGAGAAGAAGCACGAGGAAGCTCGAGGCTGCGGGAAAACGCAATAGGATTTAAGTATTTAGTGTCATCCAGGCAGTGAAATATGATTAATGAGGCTGGAGGAGTACACGGCTTTTTAAGTCTACAAAAGGCAGCGTCGAGCATGGCGGGGAGAAACATATTTGAGCTCTTCAATGATAAAAGAGACAGCAAAATTCAGCACAGCTAAACTACACGCTCCAGCACGGTTGCCTATTCCTCCCCTGTGTGATTAGGGCCGCCCATCTCCCTCATTAGGGGCCTGATATTATTGAAAGCAAGCCAAGAGCAAGTTAGCGAGGCAGCAGGGGAGCAAATTGATTATACAGTTAGCTGTGGAAAAATGAAATTCTTTATTAAGGGGAAATGAAATACAGTTAATTTATGCTTCAGCCGAACCCCTCCCACACTACACTTACTCGGCTGCTACTCTGAATTTGCTCTGAAGCTACAAGACAGCCAAGAAATTACAGAAGCTTTATTGATATAAAAATAAGTCAGGCTTTCAGGCTCTTTTTTTAACCCATTTTTCTAAGGGATTTTTCTATTACTAATTACCATAACTCACTCACTATAGAGGACTGCATGGCAGTAAAACATGAAGGAAAGGAAAAAAAGCTGGAAAATATTTACTTTTTATGTATACTTAAAGACTTCGCCGTGTGTCTTTAACTGGTGCCACATGTAAATGTAAACATCAACTTATCTGCAAAGCAACAATTCAATTTTCGTGGTATTTCCAGTACAAATCTCTTTCCCTAGATTGAAGGCACCAGTCCTGTGGGACCAAGAATCATTTTCTGAGCATAACAGCCGGCTCATCACTTTTTTTGAGAAGAAAGTAGGTCAAGCAGAGCACAAGTTAGAGCTCACTTCTGAAACAAGACCCTTAAGGCAACATCACCCAACATCGCAGTCATCCTGCCCAAAATTATTGACCAAGTTTCGAAGCAATTCAGATACTTCCGATGAAGTTTACGAGCACTGAGCTGTCATGAGTGGATTGTACTTGAAGACCACGAGTGCAAATATTGCCCGTGCTCTGCCCACCTGGTCGCACACTGCTCTCCTGCAAAAAACAACCCATGAGGGGGTGTTTTCATCCATTTTTCATTATTTCTTTCCGTGTCCGTCCAGCAAGAGGGGTGCGTGGTCTTTTGAGGGCACCTTGTTTAGTGTTAGTATCAAAGCAGTCAAGTCTAATATGACCTACCTACTACATAAATAATAATAATTTTACAGAGAGAGAGGTAAAAAAAAGTTATGTTTTTATTTCCTGTTGCCTCCCCACAAGTATCTGAGAAAATATACACCTTATTTTCTGTTCTAATATCTATTGACTAATTCAGGGAAATATTAATAAAGGCGAGTAACAGCACCTCTGCATTCAATTTAAACCACAGAACACCTTGTGCTGAGGACTAGAAGTTCACCAGAAAACAATATAGGTTCCAATTGCTATTGCTGCTGCTTGAAAAATACTCTTTTTAAAGATATCTCTGAAGTAGTATGGGAGAGAAAAATATTTTAAAGGGTTTGTAAAGACTGGCAATTCTACGATTTACTACACAGCCATATTGCAGCTATTTTGGGAGTCATATTTTGGAAAAATGAATATTCTTGCACAGAATAACGATTCCTCAATGTTGCAACTGGGGGCGTCTTGAACAAAGTCAGAGCTGCAACAACTTTTACAGCTGGCAGGAAAAAAAAAAGAGTCTCCTGGACCCTTATCTCAAGAAATACAGAACTACTTTGTTAAAAGGAGAAAAATATTATTGAAATGTATTTAATGTATTTAAATAATAAATAAATAAAATAAAAATAATTAAAAATAATTAAAAATAAGATTTAAATAATAAAAAATAATTAAATGTATTTATCTAAACTTAGATATGCTTGTTGTTTATAGAAGTGTATTCTAGTGTGCTTGTTGTTTTGTTCTTTATAGAGGAAAGCTTCTGCTTTAGACTGTAAATGTACAGCTTTACAAACTGAGACACGAAAAATCATTGATATAAAAAGGCTATCTGGGGTTCTGACAGGTGTTTTTCAGAAACAAAACCAAGGAGTTCCACTGCTACAGTCCTTGTGAACTGAGAGGAGATGCTCAGTGTTACTCTAAACAATTTATTTCCTGATCCATAGGAGCTGGCTATTTTAAACATATTATTCATACAGGACGTAAAAGCACCGTATAAAGAGGACATCCAAAGCAAAGCAAGCACATGGAGTATGTTGCAGCTTGACTGCTAAGTAGGCATCCACAAGCAATATATAAGGAAATGGCCCCAAAAAAGTCTATGCAGAAAGGAAAGCTTTGGAGGAGGCACAGTAAACAGCGGCAGGAGAGAGCTAGGCCTCTCCTCAGCGAGTTTCCTAACTGCAGTAATGGCCATGGAAAATTCCTGAGGAGAAAATTAGCACCGGCAGGGCTACATATGCCCTTTCCCTAAGCAGTGCTGTGTTAAGGAGAGGTCCTGCTGGGAGCTTGACCCTCACAGAGTCCTTGTGACCCAGAGTAGGGTTGCCAGCCACCAAACATGGCTTCATGGCAGAGTTTCTGACCTGGTTCATATAATATGTTCAACACTCTCCCTCCCCACGATTTATATGAAAAACATAGGAGACAGCTTCTTTCCTAGCGACTTTATTCCTGGTTTCTCAGAAGGCTGGGAAGGACTGGATACAGGGAAGTGGATGCTGTTACCAGGCCGAGGTGTGTGCGTGTGGCAGAGCTGGGGCTGGGCTGCTGGGCACAGCAGGACCCGGCCTCGCTGGCACCACAGTGCTCGCTGTGCGAGCTCCATTTAGTCACCTGGCTCAGGGATGTCCCCATGCAGGAGCCAGGAATTTGAAGATCCAAGGCCCCCCGTGTCCCTAGGAGTAACCCCTTGATTGAACATTGAACTTGAACGGAAATGGAATACCACTTCTTTTACTTTGAAGACAAGAAAATTTTTCTTTGGTAGATCTAGGTGTCCCTGCTGGAGCAGGGGGGTTGGACTAGATGATCTCTAGAGGTCCCTTCCAACCTCAACCAGTCTGTGATCCTGTGATCAGTCAACCAGAGGTGGCAGATACCATGCACAGAGCAAATGGCACAGCAAGACGCCCAGTCCATGTCAAACGCTTGGAGCTGCATAATGCTGTTTCCTAACACTTTCACAGTTCCTTCTAGTCCTTTCTGCTAATGAGCTCCAAATGCTTTACAAAGAAATAGATCCAAAAATCAGTATTGATTTTGCATGCATTTTTTTCTAAGAACCCAAACTGCAACCCTAAATAAACAATTAAAAATATGTCAGCCTGGTATTTAGCGCAACAGACAGGCATCTCAAAGGCAGCTTAGATCAAGGGAAGAATGACAAAAACCCTCAGCAAGTTTCAGCAGTCTGAGTCCCAGCTCTTACATCTTTCTAAAACATGTCACTGTTCAGCATCAGAGAACATCCTACTGGAACAGGACTCACAGGTATCAATGATCCTGTTGTTAATCCTACTTTGCCAGATGTATGAACCAAGAGTTAAATACTTTTGTTTAGAGGGCATCCCTTGAGTCACCTGCAGCACAGGTGCCCTTGCATCACTTTGCTCATAGCCAGGCACTGAGCAAATGCAAAGCACTCACCTTCCTATGCATCGAAAGCAAAAATTTGCCTTAACGTGAAACTTCCTCCCAGTGACAGAGCTGGACCACCCTGCTCTTGCTCAATATAGTTGGAGAGGTCATGTCAATCTACATCTATGGAGAGTCAACATAGTCTGGCATGTAACCTCATCAACACAAATGAGAAGGACTCCAAAATTAGATGTTTTATTATTGTAACAATACATTAACAGCCTTGCCTCTCAAGTGAATCTAACAGATTGCATAGGAACCTGGGCTCTTTTGCCCTAAGTGGAAAGTCACATCACTAAGGTATCTCCAAACAAATGAAGGATACAGCAAAGAGGTGAAGGTTTAAACATCAAAAGTCCTAAAAAATAACACAGCAGTATAAGCACAAGTGCATGAACTTCAGAAAAATTTATGGTTTTATATATGTGTGTGTGTGTGTGTGTGTGTGTGTGCGCGCATATATATATATGTATGTATGTATTTTAAACTTTGTACAAAATCAACTCTGCAATTTGGAGTGTTACAAGGTCTGGTTTCCTTAGACAACTGGAAAACTCCAGTGCATACTAATAGAAGCAGTATGTTGGTTAACGATGGCATCTAAGCTAACTCACTCCACCACTTCCCAGACTTCACATCGGAACACAAACTGGGACCCAATGGAAAAGAAAAAGAAGAAAAAAAAAAAAAAGGAAAAGGAAGAACTGAAAATGAGGTTTGGTGTAAGAATCAAACATAGATCTTGGTTAAAGCCTCCAGTCTACTATGGGCAAGTTGTTTTAAGGGATGGTAGTTTTCCTCCCATATGGAGGAGACATAACGTCTAATCCCATGGGTTTAGGTGAATGGATTAGCCAGTGGAGCATCTGAGGCTTCATTCCAGTTGTCTGTCTGTTCACCACACAAATTGAACAAACCAGGATTATCAATTTTAGACCATGAAATCCTGGAACAAGGCTAAACCAGGCAACACTATAAAATGTTCTTAACACCTATAAGTTTTCACTCCTCTAGAAATGGAACTGAGAGAAACTGCTCCTTGTGCCTCTGAGCAACAACTGGAGATCAGTTAGGCTAATCACAGTATCAAAGGGAATAAATAAGGAATTTGCCAAAACCTGCAACTGGTGTTTCAACAACATGCCTGAAGTGAGTATACCCAAAAATACTGAGTGACTGGGAAAAATAAATCTATACTTTTATTATAAAAGACCTCTTTTTAGATCAATGGTATTTTAAATACATTTTCAAAAAGAGTGGTTTGAAAAGCAATCCACGTAAAGAATGAGACCAAAAAGCGAGGTGCTAGATGGCTTTGGGTAAAGGGAAAGAGCAAGGGCGTCTTTTGGCACGCTCAGCTCCGCAAGGCAGCCTAGTCTGCATGATCCTGGCCAGCTTCCCGGGCTGGTAACTCTGCTGCTCAGTTTCCTCCAAGCTTACTGCTGGCTCTGCTTCCCGCTCGGAGCTCTTGGGCAATAGTGCTGCGAGTTGTCACACTGCTGCTGCTCTTGCGAGCAGAAGTGGCTCTGATTCGGTCATCAGTGAAATCAAAGTGACATTGTAAACACAAATAATTTATTTCTCTGAGCTTTTAAATTACAATTTGCTCTGAGTGCTGGAATTAATTCCCTCTCTTTATCTAGAAAGATTATTCCCCTCTAAAAAAAAAATTTTCCTAAATTTCCAAACCATTTCTAGAAGAGCACTACTCTTTTTTTTTCACATTCTCCAAACAATACTATTTAAAATTTCTAGTGGCATGTTTGTGAATCAAGTCTAATATTTCATAGAAAAACAATACAAATATTACAGGGCTAGCTTGCCTCTATCTTCTTAGAAAGCTCCAAATTCATATAACAAACATGACCATGATGGATAATTTGCAGATAGGCTGCTTGTCTCTTTTCCCTCCCTCTCACCACCATCTTCATTACAAGAATGAGAGCTGCAATGCGTTCCCATCACAATATCCAAGCATGTTCCCATCACAATATCCAAGTGGCTGTGGATATAGTTCCCAGCACACGGGTGTTGGAAGAGCCTGTTTTCAGAAGGATCTTTGGGACAGAAAAACTACTACTGCAGTTCAGTTGCCTGTGAATGGGCTGAAAAAGGGAGAACAGGAACTGAACAAACCACATATCTCTGAAAAAATCAAGCTGTGATAGGGAACAAGACACATGGCAAAATAATTAATCATCAAAACAGTCAGTACTAGACACTAAAACTAGGTTTTGTGCAAAGTTTTTTTGTTAAAAAAATATATTTATGTAAAGAAAAACAGATCAAAACTGTACAGCCTTCTGCTGATTTAAAGCACATTTCCAGCCGCATTACGAAAAGGCTTTTTTGGGATACACCCATTGGTAAGTTCCAACGTTTTTGGTCATACTGGCTGTCAAATGTGCACCCAGAGCTTTGTTCAGGGAAAAGGACCATTTTATGTTTCCAGACTCAGACTCTTATTATAGATCAAAGCCTGAAATAAAACCCTGCACAGCCAGCAGTTCTATCATACACAAATACTTAAACTTCTGCTGAATCCTGTAGCTTAATCTATCATCTCTAGCCTTGCTTACCCCAAGAATAATGCCAAAGGTGCATTTGTTCTTCGTCATTTCATACTCCAAGCACAGCTCTATGCTTACGTGTAAAACCCAGTTACTGTGTTTGTCCTACAGCAGGAAAACAACTGCCTAAGCACAAGCTCACAAGTGACACGTCCAGAGATGCTGGTATTGTGCAAAAACTGGGTTATGAAGTGACAGATCATAGCTGCTACGCTAGATGAAAAATAAGTCTTCCCTCCTCCTCCATACTAAAGAACATTTCAATTTCTGCCTTATTTATGCCCGTATAATCCCCATGAAACCTTGGAAAGAGTGTGGATCACTGCTAGGCATACTTGTAAGAATAGAGAAGGGGAAATACAGCTGTTTTCCTCCCCTCTCTATCCCCTAAAGCCCTATGTTCCTCTTGAGGAACAGGAACTACTGCGCCCATAGACTACATCATGCTATCAGGGGCTACCTCCGCAGTTGCTTTCTTCCCAAAACTTTTTTTTTTGGACGTAACAAGAGAACACACAAACCTAGGAGGTGACCACTCACTAGCTCCCTTTACTAACAACTTTGTGGATTCTCCAAATGCAAGGATGATGCTGAGAGCAACACACAGGTGTTACACATGAGCACTCTATAGCTGGCCATCAAAAGGAAGATGCCCCAAAACCCTGAGACACCACACAAAACCAAATGCAACGTGGCACACAAAGCAAAATGCAGTCCAGCAAAATTATTTATTTGTAATACACCTTTAAAAATTAGTTATAACTTACTCATAACTTGCTCTTGCTTTTTCTCTTCTCCTGCTCTACACTTTCTACATCTGCCCAGAGCAACAAGCCACCAGCAGCCTGGAACTGCAAGAGAAAATAGTTTGTTTTCTGATTTAACTCACTCGTGCTTAGTAAACTATGAAATAACCAAACTTCCCGGAGAAACAGGAGATGTGTCTCCAGCTTTCAACCCTGCTACAGAAATGCTCTGGAGTAAGGAACATCTTGTCCATTGTGTGAGTCGGGCATAAGTCAACCTTCAAAGCACACTGGATGCACGATGTTCAAAACAGCTTAACAGTCTTAAGGTAAAAGTACTACTAATCAGCTCTGCTACATCTTATTTATATTCTATTCTTCATAAATGTTGCCAGAAGACACAGCAAAAAAAGACAAAACAACGATAGGAATTGAAAATGAAGACCTTTAACCTTGTAAATAAATGTTTATGTAAATAAATGTTAACCTCTCCTAGTTAAAGTTAGGAAGTTCATTAGCAAAGATAAACATCACTCCCTCTTGTGGCTAAAACTATCTACTGCTAACGAGAGGTATGAATTTTTTTTTTTTTTTTTTAACTTCTTTTAAAAAAAAGTTCTTTGCCTCAATTTGCACAGCCTCATATATGTTCACACATGCAGAACTATGATGAAAACAATTCACCGTGCATGAAACCATACTTGATATCCACCCTCAACTATCATAGGAGTGAAAAAAACTTTTTTCTTTTTTTAAAAAAAATCCACTGCATCAAAAGGTTGATAAAACCAGAGAAAAAAATTTACCAGAGATCTTACATGCAGAAATTGAAGACTCCATGCAGATGAAGCAGTGAGAAATGCATTTTTTTCATATACAAACACTGATTGAATATTGTGTCTGAGGTAACTAAGAGTTAAACTGACAGACTGGTTTAGAAATTAAAAACATGGGTTTCCATACCCCCTGATTTCAATTAAATAACCCCCTGAAATACCTCTTCTCAGCATGTGTAAAATCCTATGGAAGATTTTCAGCAAGCACTTTGAAACTTCAGGTGCTTGAAAGACCTCAACATGAAAAAAAATATATGTATATTCATTTGAATGGCTATTATAAATCTAACATACAATACAACTGACACAGTCCCCTACTGTGTGTAGGCAGATAAGAGATACGTTATTAGCATTTCTTAATAGAGCCTTACTAATAATGGCTTGAAAACAACCCCCCCCCAGGTCTCCAACTTGATTTGGCTAGAGAACGGAGGACACAGCTCATTTTGCTCCTGTGTGCTGGACCATTGTTTATATGGATTGGAGTAATAAATTTTCATAAGCACATCCAGCAGAAGAGACAAAAATAAAAATAATAATAAAAAAAACAGTGCTACTTCCCAGACAAACTGCAATTTCATCAAGAGAACAATAACTTATTTTCTATGCTTCCATTGCTAACTATGTAAGAGGCCAAGTATAATAGAATTTTTTAATATGAAACATTATAATAAACTGCCACCACACAAAACACTGCGGTGTGAAGATGGGATCCGAAGACTGTGAAATTACTAATATTTATGTTCTCGTCACAACTCAATGGTAAGTTATTTGAACAAGAAAGCATTATTTCATTATATAGAATGAGTAACGGCCAGCTCAGATATTTCGAGCTGATATCAGGAAACACTCAAATTTATCTAAAATACATAGCTACTGCTATTTGTTGCAAAGAATGGTTAGAGACCAAGAATTAAAATTCCGTGAGCATAGGACATACAATGTCATTTAATCACAGGCAAATCACAGGCTGGGATTTTTCCACTCCACCTTCCGGAAATCTTTTGCAAAACGCTTGTTGCATTCAAGGTGCAAATGCCCTTGAAACAGGAAAAAGAAAGAAAGGCAACAAGCAGAAAGTTGATATTTTGGCACAAACTCTACGTACTTATGTCCATACTTTCCAGGAACCTCCAGCTGCTCTTTCTTTTTTTATCTTCAAATTCATACGTCTTTTTAAGAAAACCAGCACATTTGCCTCAGAAGTTCCTTCGAGACAGGCTCCCCCCATTCCTAACCAGCCCCAACCCAACCTTAAATCCCTGGTGAAGAGACTCCTTCCTTGCAGCAGAGGCAAAGCGACGCACAAACATCGGTGCAACCTAATTTTAGATCATTCAGACAATACACATTTATGCAGGTCTATTTATAGCCCTCCCGACACCTCTTCGCTACAGTCGCCTCTTGTGCAGAGGCTCGAGCCGGCGCTTTCTGGGGAGGGCAGGGGCAACCACAGGTGGTTTTTCCTGGAGAACACGGGTATTTGGGTGTGAGGTGAACGCTTCATTTGTGAGGGCCGCCGTGAGGTCCTGCACTCTGAGCTGCCACTAAAACAGTCGGCTCCTCAGCGACTCTCGCTGCCATAAACCTGGGAGAATCCCGAAGAGTTTGGGAGCCCCAAACCACACCAAACCAGAAGCCCGGATCCAAACGCTGCTCACAGCTGCAGGCGTGGAAAAGTGACCGTGTGCCAGAAGGGGGAAATTCAGAGAGTTTTCATCCCTCTGGGAGCGTGTTCTGGAGCGGCATAAATGGCTCTAGGGTACCAAGGAATACCGTAGGGCTGTTTACATGGGAAGCTGGCAGCTCCTTCCTTGGGCACGTGGCCTCACAAGGCTGTTCTCCGCATGGCAGGCGCTGGCGAGCTCCTCTAGGGGCCGGCGCCACCGCGAGCCTTGGGCATCAGGCCCCTCAACCTCCAGCCCTTCCTCTGCTCCTCCTCTCCAGCCCACTGCTCCACACACATGTCCATGTCAGAGAGGCTCCTGACTCCAGAGGTGTTTTAGTGTCGGCAGGGATGGCTGAGACACGGGCAGGGCAGGGGATGGGAGCTCCTCCTCGCTATGTGTTGAGCCATCAGCCACAGTCCTCCTGACAGACGATGGAAGACGGCCTTCCTTATCCAGGCCTCTGTTTCTAACACGTGGACCACCTTTCATCATGATTTTGTTTAGTTATGAGTCCTAGGGCTCATAGGGCCTAGAACAGTCTAGATGTTGTTCTAACAAATACATGTTATGTCATCCATGTCATTTAGATATCCAGGTCAAACGACTCGGTAAGTTGGAAGTACGGAAAAAATCCAAAGCACTATGGCATGGTATCTTGTTTGCATCAAGTAGAATTTGTCTTGAGTGGAAAAAAAGAAAAAAAGAAGAATCTGCTTTTAAAGTCATGGATGATTCTTGACAAGAAAATATCCCTACTCAGGAAGCGGAATTACCTGCCACGCAGAATCCAGCTGTTTTTCTTTAAAGCAGCACCTGTCGTGCACGACAGATCAAACATATATATAAATATATATATAACTGATACTAGTGTCCTAGTATCTACACGAGCTAAATACGAGCCACTGTTTACACAGAGAAACACCTAGAAAAATGACTAGCCCAAGGCTTCCCAGGACTTCTTTTCTGTTCAGAAACACAACCTCACCAATAGGATTTTCAAGCTCACTTCTTTACTGTACTGTGCAGCTAAATCCAGCCTTGAAATTATTGGCAGGCTGATGCTGAGATGATCAAATCACAGGGGTTTGAGAGCTCCAGGAGATGGGTGTATTTGGTGCTTTTCCTATTTTACCGTTTACCGTTGTCCACAGCAATTTCATAAAACACAAAATTGTTGTATTCCAATCTTGAACTGTCGTGAAGATTCCTCTTTCTAAAATTACTGCTTGTGATCAATGACCCTTTGAGAACTAGCTGGTCTCTGGTGAAAGAAATTCAAGCCGCTTCCTCCAGCCAAGGCAGCTCGCACCGCTCTTGCCAAAAAGGGCTACTTTTCTGCGCTGTCTTTTCTCAAGAGCCAGGGATCCCAGCAGCTTTGAAACTTCTCTTTCAGTGTTTGCTGTTGAGATACTGCAGAACTGAGATGTTATGACCGATTTATGACTCCTTCCTTACTTTTATAATATCTGTTCCTAAGTTTTTCAAGGATACACTCTGCATTTTGGATTATGATCGTTGAATGCCGTATTATGTTTAAAGAGTCTGTATTTTGAGGAATTAGGATAAGGCTCTAGATGTGCACACACATAAAAGCTCGTGACTGGGGGGTTTTATCCAAGAGTGGAACCTAACAAAGTACAGGTACGACAGGCCTTTGATTTCATTACTGCTGCCCTTAAGCAGGATGAAACTGAGCTCTGACTATGCGTAGAGGGAAATCTGCAGTCAGGCATTTGCATGTAAGTGCTGCCATTCAGAAGCACATTCCCAAATCATCTGAGAAGAGCTTTAATAGCACCAAAATGCAGCTGAGAACACGCTCTGCATGGAGGCTAAGCTACAAGCAGAACCACGAGGCCTCTAGCGAGCACGGGCAGGGAGGACCAGGCCGCGCTCGGGAACGAGCCTTTCCCTTCTGCCTTCCCAAGTTACTGTTTAATTTCCTCGTGAGGCCCTGCTGTCTGACTGACCAATGTCCTAAACCGTGTCCTTTGGTGTCTCCTTATTCTAGGAATTGCGTTATGCAACCGAACAAACACAAAGGGACACGCAACAAAAACAACGGCGAGAAGGTGAAGCCCACACCAGAAAAAAATGCAGTTAAAGATCAAAAATCCTATCTAGAAGTGAGCTAGCTGCTAGAAGTCACTCCCAATAAACTTAAAATAACATATAAGCCCAAAGATGACACATCTGGGAGAACTAGAAAGGGTACATAAAAGATAACAAAGATGATCATCTTTGTAGGCAGATATGCAGAAAAGTTTCTCTGCAAGAAAACACTAAACAGACTGGGAACCCTCAGGCTTGAAAGAGAAAGGCCCATAAAATCATATGCAACATGAACGGGATGAGGGAATGATTATTTCCTACTTGAGACTCACACAAGGAAATCATCAGGTTTAAAAGAAAACAAGCCAAAGGAAATACTTTTTCCAAAGGAGGCAGAGTGAAATTGTGTAACTTACCGATTGCTGCAAACACCAAGTATTTAAATGGGTTCAAGAGGGATGTAGAACACATCCATTTACGTGGATATGAAAAAGTAAAAGTTATGATGCAAGCGGATGCTTCGCAAGTCCCTAAACTGATGACTGCCAGAAACTGGGTGGATGAAGCAGGATTACAGTTCTCTCAATCGCATGTTCCTTCCCTAAAGGGCCACAGAGAAGGACACAGGGGCACAGGGGCTTCTGATCTTGTCTAGGGCAAGTGTCCTTTGCAGAAGAGCCTCGTGCCAGTGGAGACAGAAAGTCTGCTGGGCTCCAGGGCAAGAGGAAGCTCCGGGGTTTCTCTGGGTCTTCGCAGCAGCTCATTTTCATGACTCCAGATTTCTGGGCAGAGAGGGGGAAGAAGAGAAATCGAAAGCAAAGAGGGTCACAGTTCCATACGGCACCGGTTTTGCAACAGCTATACCAACATTTCTTTCACTTGCTAAAAAATTTTCCTCCAGAAAGCTGCCAGGAGTTTTCTTGACACCACAGACTATTTTTTTTTTTTTTTTTTTTTTTATGACATGCTCTGAGCTAAATTTAAGCAGCAGTGCCAAGGATGAGAACGGTTTACCTCATTCTCTCCAGGGTGGGGCAGCCTCCCGTAAGGATCCAGCTAGACGCCTGCAGCGTCCCCACGCTGCGGAGCTGCGCAGACCGCTGCAGACCACCCAGTTCCCACCGCAGAGCGCTCACGTTCTCGAGGCAGGGCGGGCACGGGGGAGAGGAGGCTGAATTGGCCGCTCCGGGCTCCATCGCGGTTCCCGGCTCCTGCTGCCTTCCTGCAGGTCTCCCCAATGCGTCCAATGCGCCGTTCACCCCAAAAAGCAGCAGCCCAGAAGGTGGAGGGCTCCATACAGATACATACAGTGCTCTATACAGATACGGAGCTCTGGGCAGCATTTCTGCTCAGCTTGAGCACGGCACATCCTGCCCCCCATTTCCTCTTGCATTCCCACGGCTCTGGAATCACGCTAATTGACCGAGATCTTAGCACAGCATCTCTCTCAAAGGGGACAGGTGGGCAGCCAGACTCCCAACCTGCCACCGACAACGTGTTGGATTTCCAGCCAAACCAAGTCCACAGCTAGTAACATGATGCAGTTTGCCATTCCTTAACAGATTCTACCCAAATCCAGGTGTTCAGGAAAACTCTGTCCAGACGTCACCAAACTCCCCGGACATTCCTGAAGGAGAGCCATGTTTCTTCTTAATCTTTCAGGACTAACTTGCATTGAATTAGCAAAACCCATCCTAGCAGGGTCCAGAGAAAGTAGAACCAGTGCACTGGATTTTTTTCTGAGGAAACTAGAGCAAGATTATCCAAAAGGTCCTCCAAAACAACAAATGCACTGCACGCTGCTTTCCCATATCACCCCCAATTCTTTTTTCTGGTATGCAAAGAGGGGCACATGCTACAGCAACAAGATCTATTTCTGCAGACTTATACTGAACACCAAAACTACAAACTGCAATTCATTTTGTTTCTGTGAAATTATTCTAACCACTTCAGACAGCGGTCTCATCCAGTTCCTACAGGAAATCACGTAACACCTT
>JAVCKT010005402.1:0-20129 GCA_032273925.1 Rhynchotus rufescens
AGCTTGTGCTAACCCCATCAGATCCGAGCTGCCTTTGATCAGACCATAAAATATAGGTATTTAAATACTTCCTCCTAACAAATTTTAGAAAGCAAAGGTAAACAAAAGAATTTAGAATATGCTTACATTTAGACCCTAGTTTCAACTTTGCACAGCCTTTTCTCTCATTGTGCGATCCCAAACCATTTACTTCCTGACCTTGGTAAATGTGGGGTCCTTTGCACATTGTCTCGTCTCATAGTTCTGTGTCCCTGTCCTCAATAATCCAATTGCAATCAATAATACTAATTGTAATTTAATAATTATATCATGTATTTCATATTTAAATCACTACAAGCCACTTAAAGTAACAACCCTTAGCACATTAACAAGTTTTCCACCTTTCAATACTCATGAGAAGTGCTTCTAAGCTTTCAGAAAATGTGCTTACAAAAATTCCTTAAGCCTTAAAAATAAGAACATCCACGAAACAGCCTCAAACTGAAAAAAAAAATCATTTTAAATATGAACAGAATTCACAGTGGAGGAGTTAAATTGAAGATTTCCTTTTATTCACTCACTACATTTATTTCACATTTTCAAACACTGCAAAGCTGTCATTTATTCAGCAAAAAAACCCCGTTCAGCTTTCAGTAGAATCCTGTTGGCAGAAATCCACTTCCAATATAAATCTTTCCTTCCTAAATATTCAAAAGTCAGTGTTGAATTCTCTGTTGTGAATTCAAACTTGCCCATATGGGGAAATATGTGTAGTATCAATCAGAAAATCTTGAAAAATTATGTGTGAAAAGGCTGATCATAACATTTACAGAACACACACATGCTCAAAAACATACTCTCCATTTAATTGTTTTGTAAGTGCTATTTCACACAGTTCTACAAGTGAATACTACTATTCTTATAAAAGAAGTGTTATTGTTAGCAAGATCTTGTTTAAGTGGGACGGTATTTGATTGCTGAATGGATAAATGATCTTGCTCACCACTCAGTAGTACCTTCTAGAGCATCTTTTGCTTGGTGAAAGAGACTGCTAATGTCTCCACCCATGTGAAAAACAAAGCAACATAATCTGCAAGTGTCTGAAAGCACCAGATACACAGAGCAGCAATATTAGCCCAGAAGGAGCTCTTGACAAAATTTCAATAATAGGACCCCAGAAAGGCTGTTCCTCCAATCTTAAGTAGCAGACCAGGTATTTTCAGAAAACGGTACCACCAAACACCTGCATGGGTTCCCTTTCAGCTTACAAAGGTTTCAGACAATCCTGTAAATACCAGCAGGAGCTTTTCAGCCAACAACTTTGCAGCATTTTGACTTGTCCTTTTGTATACAACCTCAATTTTCTGAGCCTCTATCAGGACAGCAGTCCTAGGGAAAACAGATTACAGAGCCAGAAGCATTTACTGCCTTCAAGGTGGGAAAAGACAAATAGTGAGGCCATTCTGAAAACTAAGAATTATTTTTTCCTATCTAAAAATTTGGCAAGAGTTTTCATGAACTAGGAGGATAAAAATGAAGCTGCAATGCTCAAAGAAATTGCATCATCATTAACCACAAAGAAAAACATAACTTGGTGTTTTGATCTTCTATTCAACTTAGCCGTGTGGAATTTTTTAGGGAACCTGATTCAAATAGCAAAAAAATCCTCCATAGTGAGTAGACTTCTTTCTATTGATATGCTTAAAGACTTATTTTAAAGGAGGAGGGAGGAAAAAAATGGCATGTTTAGCATGATACACTATCACTGATCCCATGCCATTCATAAACCCTACCTATTCATTTCTAAGAACAAAGTTAGGTTGTGAACTCTACACAAGCTTCAGAGGTAGTAGTCTCTGTCAGACCGTAGTTTTGCCAAAACTGCCAATGACTCCAATACATTAGACCCTCAAAAAGTGCTAGTTGCAGAGTCAGGGAGAGAGTACATAATATGAAGCCATGAATCCTCAGGATTAATTCCTCAGTGTCATCTACCCACATCATCTAACTTCACCTAAGTTACTCGTTGCATGAGACACCTTGAAACATTATGGCAGACTTCTAACAGCCTTTGGTAGAATGTGAACCACAAGACACCTCCCAGAGCACTTGGTATTTGTTAAAAAACACAGCATGTACACGACATGGAGCTCCGTGAACTCACTTATGACCGACACAGCGTAAGCCAATGAGTCCAACTCATGGCCTATATATTGCTATTATTATTGCTTAGGAAAGAATAGACAGCCAAAAAAAAGACTTCCTAGCCTGCATCTTCTGTATCTAAACAACTCTTTCAAATTATTCCTAGTAGCTACAGAAAACACGTGATTCTAGCCCTTGGATAGTCTGCTGTAATACTCACAGGCAAGAAAGAAACAAGAATATATATTCTCAGATATTGCTCTCCTGTTCTTTAGGAGCAAGGATCCTTGACAACAAAAAACTAAGGAAAATTGGCCTCCTATAGATGAAGTTCACTGATGTCTTAAAAAAAAAAAAAAAAAACCACACGCACACACCAACAACAAACAAACCAACCAACCAACAAAAAAAACCCCATAAAATTCAAATCAGGTTCTTCTGTAGCTAGGGCATTCATAACAGCTCTCTCATGCTGTACTCCTGTGCTTGCTAACGAATTTAAGTTGTAGACATTTTTTCAGAAGCAGTAGCATTTTCTACTTGTCTATTTTCATATAATGTCCATAAATTCTGTGAATTCTAAGCCTCTGTCAAAGCTATTTAGTACTATCTGCTTGCTCTTCCTTCCAGCTTTCCCTCCTAACTCTGGGGACCACATATGCTTTATGTTTCTATGAAATCATAGTTAAAATTAAAATTTCTGCATTTTCAAGCTCACACCTATCTCTGCTGTCCAATACTTTCAAATGCCTTTTTACTTACAATAGTGGGACAGCATATATTATGCAGAGCTATACATCCACCAGCACAGCAGAATATAAAGCTTATATTTTGAATGACGAAAGTAATACTGCATACATTCATTTTTAAGGAGTTATCTCTGTAAATGTGTTCTAAGACTTGAAAAGAAAACAAACTTCTACAGAAAGCATTATCCTATGGCCTAGCATAGTGGGAAGAAAAAGACTTCATCTAATTTTACAACTAGTAAAATCAGCTTTAAAATCCACAAGACATTAAGAAGAGTATGCAGTTAACAGACTGGCAAATCTTAGGTCAAAGTACCACCTTAACAGTTAAAATAAAAATGCCATCACATTCTATTTAACTCTTTCATTAGCCACCTGATGAAAAGACTTACAGAATAGCTGTCGAGTTATTTTATTTTTACTTAAAATCCACAAAACCCATCAATCTATAACCCTACTGCTGTATCTTCTAATTTGTTCATAAGCATGTGAACAGTTTAACCATTCTTCTCTCCCCTCCCACCAGTTGATGCTGCGAGAGCTCCTACTTAAGTAGTTTTAGAGAAGCAGGGTTATCTTTTACAACTCTCTGGAGCCACAATCACTGCTATGCAACTTATGGTTTGATTTGTTTGCGTAACAACTGTTACACATGGCAAAGGTCAGTTTTGGACAAGATTAAACAGCAGAGCCACGGGATTGAAATATACAGCCCAACTAAGCTATATCTAGGAACATGACTGATACAAACTAAGGTTAGTTATCAGACAGAAAGGGACATTCTGTCTTGTAAAACCTCCATTTCTTCATGTGTACATAAACAGCTAGAGCAGAAGGCAGCTACAGCACCAAACTAAATAAACTTTTAGAAACAAACAAGAATAAATAAATAAAAATCACACCATATCTTCTCCCAACAATTACTGCAGTTTGCAAAGTAGATTTGTAGGTAGCCACTAATGTTTTTAAATTTCTTATATGCCTTACACATGCTAGCAGTCTGGATTTGCCTGATCAATTTCTGCTAAGTAGAAGCCAGCTGATACCTACCCACCCAGGTCGCTGAATGATTATTTCCCTGCCTCGATGGGAACACTTGTCAGAGCACTAGGCAGGCTCTTTCTCAGTGTTGCCACAGATGTCAGTCCTTTTACCTCAAACAGCCTTGAGCTGAACAGGAGGCAAGTGCCTGCTATCAGCAACACTGGGGTGGTGGGGGCATGTCCTACAGGCACACATTTCCCACAAAGCAGCAGCTACAAGTGAAGAAAAAAACAAGCGAACAAATAAAACCTTTTGGCATAGGTAACAATATATAACCTGAATTAAGAGTCTGTTCCCTGCAGCTTCTTAAACTAGTGTGTAATTTTGGAAAACTTTAAAGTTTATGCATAATAACTAAACGTCAAAGTGTCAGTGCTAAGTTGAGCAATACTTTCAGTTGGAGCCTACTTAACAATTAGGCTCAGTGGTAAGAAATTCTGCAACATTTGATGTGCTGCTTTCTAAATTTATGCTTCTCTTTTCATAAATGGACGTGAATGTGTGCGTTTCTTATTTTGTTTTAAAGTTTCCGGCATAAATTCTCATTGTATCTAAAAGCTGAAGAATACTTGTCTAACAGCCTAACCATAAAGGCTTACTATTTCTAACAAGGTGATTCCCCAGATAACTCCCACAGCTAATTACCTGTGGCAGCCTCCTAATGCACAGCCTAAAGCCCTGCAAATTGGCAGGAAGGATTCTGCTGAGTTCAGCCAGCCACTCCTTCCTATGGAGAGTCAGAGGCCTCCAAAGCTTACCCAGCAAAACAAAAAAAGGCAGCACCAGACAACTTCAGTCCTGTCATCAATTTTAAAGTGTCACTCAAGATGAAGACACCATTTTGCCAACACTGCGGTGGAGAAAGCTCCTAGACAGTGATGTGGACATAGCAGGGGATAATTTGCAGACATCTGCAGTCACCTGACAGCTGCACAGGCAGCAGAAGGTCCCTGATACCACAGAGCTGAGCAGGGAAGAGCACTGCTCATACACTCGATGGTGCCTGATTTCAGTACAGTTTGGGAAAGGTTGCTTGGCTTTCTTGGAAAAGCTCCTTTCGGATCATTCTGTCCAGAAATGCAATTGTCAGAGACCCCAAACATGGCTTTTAGCCTAAGAAAGATTGAATGAGGGAAGCTTCAAGAAGTGTAAAGTTTTAGAGTGATGCAGCAAATCCACCTACAGAAGGAAAAACCCTGAAAAACAGGTATCACACCTGAAGATGTATTACATGCACTGATCTGAATTTCAAAAGCAAGGGCCAATACAGGAAAAATATTATGTGAAATATAATCTCAGACAGGTGTGCATCTTACCTGACCTTGATCTCACACTAAAACCTTAACCATCTCGCTGCCAGATCGCCCGACTCCCAAACTCGATACGAGACAGCAGGTAACGATGTAGGGCCATTTTACAGCTTGGCTGCTGCCACGTAGAGGTTAACACTCTTTCATCTGTCCTGTTTTCACTTGCTCCCCACTCCAAGTTGTAGCAATGCTTTATAACAGTTATGCTTCCAGTCAGTGGCAAGGGTAACATAATTAAGAGATCAATGCTTGCTTCATCTCTGGGAAGAAAGTTATGTAAAGACAAACAGATCAAGGCATTTCTCTGAGTTAAAAATGCAGAAAGACCACTGTCGTCTCCCAAACTTGGGAGAGAGGAAATTAAAGTACTCTTCAAAGGAGTAATGATTCAAAAAATCAGGTTCAACTTTGTTTGGATGCAGTCTTTACATTAGGAGGGCATCGATTATTTTAAAAAAACAAAAACAAAAAAATCACCTCTCACAAGTAGTTCGAGTGGTGGCAATGAGACACCACCAATAGAGAAGTCGTTTAGCATTTGCAAACTAAATGACAGGAACAAGAGAAAGAAAGAAGGTCCAACTCTCCCTACAGCGTTCTTCAAAAAACACAACCTGAGAGCAAAGCTGTTTTCCAACTTCATTACTCTCCTTGCAAAGCAACTGCTGTGCAATGAAGCCTCGGGGTAGCCAGCACACATCTACACTGGACAACCCTACTGCCAGACACAGTGGCCTACTGAGCAGTTCTGTACAAAGAAAGCATCACGCATGCAGAGTCCTGCAGCAAAATGAATATTGCATTTTCCATTGAAGTCCTATATTTGCATATAGCAAACCCCAGAAATTGCATGCTACAAGCATCGTATTTGTGTGCACCTCACAATACTGTGTCTTTCCAAAATTCACTTGTCTGAAGCATGCAAATAATTTTTGCCTGTTTCAGTGTCCAATTGTTTTAACCAGATATCTCTTATTTGAATGTCTTTCCTCTGATCTATTGACTCAATTCATCACTTATCTAAATTATGGGATATAGCGGAAAACAAAAATATTTCCCCCCACCTCCAACCCAATCACCTAAATTAAATGGCAAAATGGAAAAAACAACCCAACCATGAATAATTGTCTCCTATGAGCTCTTCCAGTGACAATGCCAGCTCTGTGACTCTCAAGGGGTAGGTTACAACTTGAAAAAGACTCTGATGAAATCACAGCTTCAGACAGTTCAGGTCCCCAGCGAAACTAATAAACAGCCCTTGTGTGGCATGCAGGATCTGCAGGGACATCTTCTCAATGGCATCACTGTAAAGCCCCAAGGCCTTTTTTTTTTTTTTTTCTTTTTAATTTGGGAAAATATTTGTCTCAATCAACAGCATCTGAAGTTGGAAGGAAAATACTTCCCTTAACATGGCACAATACACATTGTGAAAACATGAGGAATTGCATCTTGGCTTGAAGCATATGATAACTGCTACTATTCAAGGGATGACAGTTGAATAAGTAAACTGAATTACTTCTTATGGCTGTTTATACAGCTTTATACTGGTCCTAACTGCACACTGCCTACTGCACAAGGACAACACTACATTTGGATGGTTTTATCAGCGTGTGCTGGAGGTGTCTACATGAATCATAACTGGAAAAGGCACCCAGTGATTTATGGATATCATCTCAAACACACTCATTAAACTACCATACCAACACTATACAATGAGTTTTATATAAGCTTGTGTTTTACAAGATAAATTATCTTAAACGTTTTTCTTGCAATTTTTAAAATCCATTTAGCTGAATGGACAAGTACTTCAATGAACAATAAACTCAATGCTTAGAGCTCACAAAAAGCAATAAACTACCTCCATAAATGAGCCAAAATAGCTTTCTACAAAAGTATCTGGCTGCTGTAAAGTTCAAAATTACACATCCCTGAAAACAGCAGCCAGTGCTGTGGATCCCAACAGCAAACCAAAAAGAGCCTCTTCAAACGTTACGTCTCGTGTTTTTGCAAAGCCGTGGACCTCACAGAGCTGTATTAAGTCAGCAGCAATGGTTCATAAGCATAACTTCCATGAATTTATGCTGCATATTTTCATCAAGCATGAAGGAATAAAAGACGGATATTAAAAGATATGCAGAGATTAACCATCTCTCATAGGAGATGGCTCAGTAGTCAGAGAGGGTTTATATGTTTACCTACCAATCGTTATTCGGATTTATGAAGTATTCCAAATGGTCACTCCCATCCTAAGGCTACACGTGAATTACAGGTACACTGGGCAATGCAGCCTTTCCTTCTTTTCCCCAACATGGTGGTGGCTTACCTGAATTTGTGGAGATGTGTAAACTGCTCATGTCCTTGGAGAGACCGTTCGTTTTGGGGCTAGAAATGGGCGCGCAAGCTGACGTAGCTCGGGGTGGCCTCTTTCCGGGCACTTTCACAGTGGTTCGCAGCAAGTCGATTTCTTTCCCGTGAACGTTCTGCATATAGTCCTGGCAGGAGGAAATACAAAAGCAGCATCAACCCAGCAGTTCTGCAAGCAGAACACCTGAGCAAGCCTGGCTTCCAGAGACTTGCGTCCGACGTCATCTGCCATCAGGATGATTGTGCTTCCTGCTTCCTTCCACGCTGCACGGAATCCCATCCACACTTCTCATACAAATACTCCGCAAACATACTTCAGAGTAGACATACCTCATGAAGGAATTAGCTATTTGTACTAAAGACTTGGGCATAGACTCATGAGTCTGTTTAGACCAGAAGCCAGAGGAACTGGAATTCCCTCTGAGACAGATCCAGATATTAGAGAGACCCGTGTGATGCTGCGAGCAGCCACGCAGCCAAAGACTCGCTGACAACGAGATTTCTTATAGCTGCTCAAGTGTGCAGGGCACTACAATACTGAGCCAGACTAGAAGGCATTATCTAGAAGACTCCCAACATTAACTAGGTCAGTTATAAACGTGCAGCTCTGAGGCCTATACAGCACCAGAGCATCAATTTTACAAGGATATGCATGAAGTGGACTCGAAGCATATTCCACATCTAAATCACTACTGCCACAATGCAGGCAGCATTCAGTTCCCCCATAAAAATCCTTTCATTTTTGACAATTTTTACAATATGAGTTACATATTCCGCACAGAACAGCCTAAACATCTACTCTTGTATCAAAATCATCATTAATTTGCCATTAATTAAAAAGGCAAGAGAAAAAAAACTCATGCACAATCACGCAATCTTCTTCTCCCAGCTGTTTGGGAATTATTTACAGTAAAAAAAGGGAGTCTGGCTGCTTCACTGGCTGGGGAAGCGGAGCATTGCTGCCCAAAGAAACAAAGACAATCCATTAACAAGAACACGCTGCTAGAAAGAGACGCACAAAACTGTTTCTCCTATAAATTACCAAGTTGGCATAACTTTCCTGTTCAGTGTCAGTTCTTCACAAATTAAAATACAATAACCAGAACATAATTGAGCATTTATTGCTTATGGGCTCGAAAATGAGGCTTAATCAGATAGTGACTAAACCTCAGCATGTACTCTTTTTAATAGGCACGTTTTATTTAACGTACAACAGCCAGCGTGCCGCACTGAAACTTGATAATGAAGGGTTTCTTCCAAATTCTTCAGATGAAGGGAGGATGCAATTTCCCTGCTACCCTGCCGGCTTGGGAGATGTGACAGAGCATTATTAAAGCACTTTTAATTGAGTGTAGAACAGGCTTAGGTGAGCTATAAACAATTCAAGAGAGCAAGCCAATGTTGGGCAACAGGAAACTAATACCCCGTGGCCCCTGCGATTATTATAGGAGGGTGCCCAAAGAGAACAGATGCCACGTAGGTATTAACGTCAGCTTAAATATTTATGGGGCTAGAGCACATGTAAATAACAAGGGCTCTTTGATGGTGGGCAGGATGCACGGCGATAATCTGCGCGTTCCCCCGAGGAGGACGAGGGGGGCGCGCGGAGCGGCCCGGCCGCCCCCGGCGCCTCCGGAGCCGCTCTCGGGGCAGGAAAGTTGAAGCTACGGGATAATGTGGCGGCTTCAGAAGTGCCACGGACGGTTTGATCAGATTAGAACAGATGAGGGTCTCGCTGTCATCTGGAATATGCTGTGTTAAAGAAGAGACAGCAAGGCTGATTTTGATATGCAAATGTTACAGAGATAACTCCCCTAGATGTTAGTTGTAGAAAATGCTGATCCGAGAAAAAAGGGGAAAAAACCCTTTAACAAGGCATGAGGGTAATTCAAAGCCAAGTACTTTTAAACAGCACTTAACAAGTCCCTAGAGCCCACTCAACAGCGGGCCACCCCAGAAGTGCCATCTTCTGCCCCTCAACAGCTTGAAAAAGTAGTAATTGCAAACCCATTTGCATTTTTTTTCTCAAGTTGTCCACGTTCATCATTTGGTGATGCTGGAAAAAAAATAATAAAAAAAAGCGAGCAGCAAAGCAAGGGGAAGCCTCCCCAAACGTGGCGCTAACAGGATAACCGGGTACCCACAGCCCCCGTGCCCCTGCTCTCACACCTTCCCCGTCGCTTGTTTTTCACATTTCGCTCCTAATTATGTTGCATCTATTGCCATACACTTAATTAGCTGCATTAATGTGATTTCTTTTCACATAGTCAAGCAATTAAGAGCTATGATTGAGTTTCATTCAATTAGCCTCAACAAACATGCTAATTGATGTCCCAGATGCAAATGAGGTGCAATGAGAGAAACCTGCTAGCAATTGAGAGTTGTGGCAGAGAGACCCCGGCTCCGGGCTTGCCGAGGGCAGCGCCGCTCAGCCTGGCTACCGCTTTCCGCGGCGCCTCTGTGTCTCCCAAAGATCCCTCTGGGAATAAAGGATGGCACCCAACCCGAGCGAGAGCATCTCCCATTCTCACGGCCATGGGGAGCGTCTTTCTCCAGCACGGTAGGCAGGTTAGATTGTAGAGCGATGCAATTTCTTTCTCCGAGGACCATAAAAGGTCTCCAGCTCATCTCGGAGCTGCTGAGATACTACGCAGGTAATGGCCTACAGTTATCAGTGACTGGCAACTTCATCTTAGTCAGCTTGGGGGCAATGCAGCTTCTTCGAGTTAAGCCCGGGACGCATCAATCAATCAATAATCCCGAAAAAACACACTCATTGCATTGATTCTTGTGGCTTTTCATCCCCAGGTTACCCTTGGCGGTTTGCTCAAATATAGTGCTGCTGCAGTGTTAATTTGACTACTCAAGGCCATTGACCATTATCCACGGGACTAAATAAACTGCTAAAATATCAGCAAAAAGTCATACAAGCTACATTGACTGAAGATGACACAAAGCGGTATTTGACAGCGCAGTGCAAAACAAATTGCCCTGGGTAAAAAGACACAATGCGTCAAGACAGAGACTAATGTAAAGCAAAATTATTTTAGTTCTGGTCTTAATATGGCTCTTCATTTATAACAACTGCAATTAAATGAACCAATTAACTGAACACAAGTTTTTCAGATACGCAAATTGAGCAAAAAGATATGGTTTTGTTTCTAAACAGATCTACCAAAGGGGAGTGGATTAGATCTCTAAAGGGCCCTTGCAAACTTACACATTCTGTGATTCTGCAATCCAACTGAGGAGTGGAAGGAGAAGTGCTGCTTCCTGTGAGCTGGGATGCAGATCATCTAGGCCTTATTTCAATAAATTAGCAAAGAGCACATGGGAAAGGTCCCAAGGGTGCTTCCTCCCAAAGAATTCCTTAGGTAACTTCAAATACATCGCTCTCATGTTAGCTGGGTAACATTTCGGTTATTAAAAATATTAGTGTTGGAGACTTTCCAGCAGTAGCCTTAATATAAGAGAATACAAGAGTAGGTCAGTTTGGCAGGAGAAGGTCAGCTCTGCTCTGTGTGGCCCAGCAGCCCAACTCAGACTCTTTCTGCTTGAGCTGCTTGGGGTTGTTCTTCTATCCTGGGATTGTGCAACCTATTTGTCTTGGCCAAGAAGGCAGAAGATGGGAGACAAGAGCTGGGCCCTCCTTTGGCTGGTTTGGTTGGACTGTGATATGCACAGAAACCTCCTCCCTTTTGAGTTGTATCTTCTGCACCATGGAGTTGGGTGAGTTGCACTCCAGTTTCACATCAAATCTCCATCTTTGAGGATTGCCACATCCCACATTGCCAAAAACTAATATTTCATTAAAAAACATTTTTTTTTTTTGCTTCATCTTATAGAGCTACACAAGGAGGCAGCCACTCATGCTTCTCCACTGTGTACCTGGCCCACAAACTTCCCTTTCCTACCCAGAGCAGGCAAAACAACAAAGATGTTGCCTGCGAACACTGCCTTTCTATTTAATCATAAAAAGCCCATTTTCAGTATAAATAAGAATATTACATTTTTTCTCACTTTGATCCACTTTGGCTCAGAAGCAGCTTGCTTTTCCAACACCAGGAACTGATCCAGGCTCAAGAGAGAGATGGGCAAAAATTCTTCCCCACCCTGTGTTTTTGGGGGAAGACATCTTCAACCTCAAACGATACAGCCAGCCTTTCCTGACCAGAGGTAAAATAAAACATGATCTCGGAAAGGAGTTTATGGTGGCCTGGAGGACGGCATTTGGAAATGCCAAACGGGATCCCCAGCCTGGGAGCTGCCAGGGCAACCCGCACAGCCTATCGTTTGGCCACTTTTGTACAATCTCCTTCCCCCAAAACCAAGCTAAGACAAAGGAAGAAAAACCCACCCCAATACCCATGCAGACTGGTGGATGGTCCAGAGCCCTTCACTTTTTGTGTGTGCGTGCACGCCACAGTCAGACGCTTTTATTGCAAAACGCCGTCTGGAAAAGATGCAAAACAAAATTGCTAAACTGCAAGAAGAAGAAAAGGGGGGAAAAAGAAGAAAGAAAAAAAAACACAAAACAAAAGGCCCCCTTGCCTTTGCTTATTGAGTTCAAAGGCATAACATGCAGCACCCTGCAGCAAATGGGAAGCTACACTAATTTTAAAGCCATAAAACGCTATAAAGCGCCCTGCGGGGCAGGACTACACTGAAGCTAGTTGCACCTAAATAAGACATGGTTCATTTACTTCGCAGCTTAGCCTAATGTAATCATCAGCGGATTTCTAGCCTAGAGTTGTAACAGGCAAATAGCCGCTACCGCGCCGGCGACACTCCCAGCCATTGAGGGGCCGCCGCTAGATTGCTGTTGATTAGAAAATTTTTCAGTTTTGACAAGCGCTTAATGAACATAAATCGCTCCTTGATTGGTTTCCGTTCGGGGCCACAGGCACACCTATGGAGAAAGGAAAGTCTCCTCTGAGTCCAAGCCAGGCTGGAACACGCTCCTCAAACGCGTCTACGCGAGGAGCCGTCCTCCCTCCTCGCGTACAAATGCGGTGTAATATCCACCAGCATCATAGGATAGAGTTAAGATTAAGAGCAGCAAGCAGCAACGAAGTGGTGTTTTCCAGGACAAACATATGGATGCAAGTGTATGCTGGAAGACACCACGCACCCTAAAAAACTCAGTGCTGACACCAAGGCGGTCATCTTCAATTGGCTTACTCAAACTGGAAATCAAGAGCACTAAATTTGAGCAATAAAAGGATTCACAGTATCTAGGCTACTACATTATTCAGTTCATTTTGTGCTCCCAGGGCAGTGAGGAAGCTGGGGCAACGCCTGGTCAATGCAGTGCTCATTTTCACAATATTTTGAAAACATTTTCTGTTGGCACTTCTCTTTCAGACTACGGAACAAGAACTGTTGTAAAAGATAAATCACTTCTACCATCCAGAGTAATTTATGAAGTGTTTATATCCACAGCAGTTAGCTCGGCTGGACAGGAAGCTCTAATTTTATAAACCCCTGTGTTTAATTAATAGCTTGACTTTTACTATTTAAATTGCAACTCACTCAAATACCAGAAATATGCTGGAACCACAATGAAATCTATCTTTGCCTCTCCTTGCTTCACACAGATTTGCACCGCTCTGCCACTAACAGCATTGTATTTGCTACTATATCCTACATTAATGACATGTGATAAATCTTGTCATGCCCTCTGAAATGAATAATTTGCAACTAAAAATGCTTCTCTTTCTCTTTGTTTGCGCATTAAGGGACCAGCGAAGAGCTACAACAACTCCTGGAAGTGATTCTAAGTTAGCACGAATTACCAGCCTCCCTTTCCTTCACCTGGGCCCATAGTTACGTATTTTAGGGGCATAGTCTACTGACCATTTTACAAGATAAGAAACAATCTACAGGCTGACTTTTCACTCATGGAAACAGTTGCAATGGCCCTTTCGAGTGAGGTTCTTACTGATTTGAAGGGGCACAAAACCACTGGGTTTAAAGTGAAAGAGTTACCCAAATTACGTGCCTTACTTAAGGACTGCAAACACGTTTTGGCTTGTTCTCTCCTGCCCCAATACTGAAGTTTTTCTCCCAGACATCTCCTTGCTCCCCTGCCATTTGAGTCAGGTGCAGTATTTTCCCAACAAGCTGTACGCTGAACGAGCAACCTCCTCTAGGTGCTAGGGACACAACACTTTCTGAATTGACAGATACACCTCTCCTCAGCCTTCCTTTTACTTTTAAAACACAGTTGCTAACAAGTTTTGTACTCAGCATCTTTACAAGAAAAAAAAGAGTTATAGAAGGGTGGCTACAACCCCTCACTTTTTCCCCAAAGCTTCACTGCCTGTAGTTATTACAAGCAGCCATGTAAATTCAGTGGTGACTGCTAGAATTAATAAGTGAAAGCGCTGGGAAACACAGATCAATAATGTTAAAAAGGAAGAATGTTGCTCTGAATGCTGCTTCGATAAAAGCGCTTCTCCAAACGAGCCCCTGTGGAGGTGAGTGGAAATATATGTTATCATCAACTCATCCCCTGTAACAGGCATTCATTACACACAGATGTTGCAACTTTTCACATCTTTTTGCTTTTCTATCGTAACCAGTGTCTTGGGCAATTTAATGGATATAGAAACTATAATACGAACCTATGCATTAATTGCTTGAAACATGTTTATCCTCCTCACCACTTAAACTAAAGCCTCATTTTTGTTCTGTACTATTTGCTCCCATCACAAGTCTTTTAAGGGGCGCAATCACAACTCACACAAGAAAGCAGAAAAAATGGGCATATACTATGGCATTTTAGAAAGGGAGGCATATCATATAAAGCAACACAAATGTCTCATTTTGGGACTATTAAACAACTCTATATTTGCAAGCTGTTTTTAATACTCAGGACTTCTCATGAAAATAAGAGAGAAGCGATTCCAACTGCAGCTTTAAGCACTAAATATTATGAGGCCTGCTGGGAAAAGTGCAAGGATGTGCAATACTGCCCAATATTAATAGGCCTTCCATTTGTCATGTGAATTCCAGCCATTTCCTACAGGAAGGAACAAATAAAAAAAAAAAACTGAACAAAACCCCAACCTACACCTCCAAGGGTCTCAAGGATGTTGTAGGCCCAGCTATTGTGGCCGCTTTCGATCACCCTTGGAGGAGGTCTGTCTTTAAAACATCTTCTTGAAGCCTCTGTGCTAAGTTTAGGCTAGCATCAGAGATGACTCGTGGCCATACACTACTTTGAAAAGAACTTTTTTGAGTTGTGGCTACTGTCATAAACAGATTGAGCAGACTGGCTGCAACCATGGGATTCCCAAGTAGATTTTCCCCCTCAGCCATTACTGCAACCCTCCACGCCTTGGTGCAGGTCATCAGGGCTTGATCAACGAGGACAAGATCAGGATTTAAGTACCCCCATGACCTCACAGACACCGGCAAGTTAAAATAATCCCTGCTGGTTAGGGACACAGTAGGTATGTGCCACATGTTACAAATGGCCTTTATGGGATGGTCATGGGATCTTCCTTCTCACATGCTGTTCTCTCCTCTTAGGCTGCCATAGTGCTGCGCATTCACTTAAACACACGTCTAGAACAAATTAAGTACAAAAGGAAAAGCTGAATGTCAGGATTTATATTTCTCTATCAACAAGGGGCAGTGATGATGGTGGGATGTGGTCGTGCCCAGCCGAGGCTCTGTCACCTCCTGACCATCGGCAGCGAAGGCCCGGGCTGCGGCTTACACAAAGCTGCCGCTCAGAGCGGTGCCCAGCAGGTATCCTGGTGAATACATTTCAGGAGCCCTTACATATGGCACGCTGCCATTAAAAGCCAGGAGATGCCTAGACAAATTCCCACGGGGCCCTTTGGGGAGGCCGACGCTGAATTCACTGGCTCGAATTTTAGTCTTCCCCTCAATGGCTAAACTCTAGAAGCAGAAGATGAATCGGGAGCTTGGGTGAACTTTGAAGCCTGCAGGTCAAAGTGCTCTCTCATTATCCCCACCATTTTCTATCAGCGTAGCTCCTAGGCATCCCAAGGGAAGAGAAGGTTTGAGGCTCTTGGAAAAAAAATGAACATGACCAAGTCAGAAAACAGTAGGGTGCTTATGTACATATTTTTTTCTTTACCCGTTATTCTCTTCCCCCACTTTCTTAAAAAGGAGGAATATCCATTTAGCTATTGTGTGAAACGTCAAGCTGGTGGCATTCACAGTTACTTATTTAGCAGGCACAATGCAGCAAGTCATTTCAACACACTACCCTGCCAAACCACCTTGACCCTTCCAGGGATACCTCGGATGCTAACTTGATTTCCACCCTCATCTCAAAAGCTTTCATTTTGCAGCCTATCCTTTTTTCAGAGGGGGACAGCAGTGCTGATTTGTGCGATACTGAGACATTCACTGCGCTAAAGCACCACCTTCGTATCTGAGCAGCTGACACACCTGATGGTAGAGACAACTGATCCATTTTGGGCCATATGCCAAGTGGTACTTAACACAGTGCTCACTTCCAGCCACTAAATATTTTAATAGGTTCTTCTGATGCAAATTTTCAACCAAGTCCTGCCACATCCCAGGAAGACGAAGCTAACTTCTAACCTCATTTATTCCTGCCACCACTAGAGGCCAGCCCACTGTATGCTTCACAAAAGTACAACTACCAAATTTTGTACAACCAAAACGATCTGTTTGTTTGCAATAACTGAAGTTAACTAAGCTGCTGGATTAAAGTTTAGCCTTCTCATAAGCTTAGACTAACTTTAAATGATTGGCAGAAGTACTTTTGTTTCATGCTCTTTAATGGAAACAGATTACGGGTATGAAAAATAACATTCATTTTCCAAAAAAAAAGTATTACAAAGCAGCAGGAAGAACAACCTAGCCACAATATTAACAGAACACATTACCCAAGAGTAAATTTAATCTTTGTGTCTTGGCTACCTATAAAATTTTGCATACATTACAGTAGGAGTGCAACTGGCATCACATATCTGCTCCTGCCTCTCTTTCCCACAGTGGCCTGCACTGGGCAGAGGAGATGCTTCTTACATTGCCAACCCTAGTGCAGAAGACTGACAGACAGAAGAACACTGGGATAAAAATTTCTAGTCCACCTTGCTTTATTTCTCCATTTCAGGTGGGGGCTTTTGACTCATAATGATACTTTTAGGCACGCCAAAACAAGAGGCAACTCCTTCAGGAACTGCGAGGTACAAAGGAATTCTGTCTGCAGCAGCCGTCTGTCCGAAGGATTGACTGAGAGATTAAGACCCCTCTGCAGGGATTGACTGAGAGATTAAGACCCCTCTGCAGGGCGTCCTCACAACAGGTAATTGACAATAAACGGGCTGGTCACAGCACCGAATGCACTGCCAAAGTAGCATGGGGACTCTGCAAAGGCTCAAGTCACTAAGTCATTCAAACAGCATTGTTTATAAAATAAATCTCATAGAAAGAGTTGAAGGTGAATGAGCAGAACCCCAGGAATTCCTAGAAGTAGATTTGGTGAGGGGATCTTGAGAAGTCTCTGTCTAACTCTATCCCCAGAAGTTTCTTGTCAAGGAGATGAGTCTGCTGCCTTATCCAGTACCTGCTGAGATACAGCCAAGGCCAGAGGAGCTAGTGACAAACCTGGCAGAGCTAGCAAAGGCAGATGGAGCAAGCGACAACACGGAGACGGGGACCTTTTTCTTAGGGAGGGTGAGGGAACGGTGTGGAGGAGAGGGACACAATTAAAGGCAAATAATTACTTCTTCTTTAAATGGAATCTTTCTAATCTCCAATGGATTTACCTCTAATCTCAAAGTAATTACCTCTAATCTCAAAGGAGTCTCACTCTGGGGGAGACGGAGCAGCTCTGGGGGAGCCTGGAGAGAAGGGCTCTATTGTCTGCAAGAGGCAAGGAAAAACTAACACGTGTGCACAGCCCCGGGCAGGGACAATACAGCCCTTGGACAAAGCAAGGAAGCGACCTGGGAGCAGGCAGGGGTGGCCTGCCCACTTCCACCGTCTTGACCATCACAATTTGGGGAATTGATGTAGGAAGGTGGCCTCAAACACACAAGGTACCTGCATTCTCCTCCTGTGAAGGATACCATTGCATGATTTGGGTATCTCAACACTACCTCGCTGCAGATTTTGAGAACTTTGAAGGTGCTAAGGCAGCTTCTCCCAAGACTGAACAAGCCAGATGCTTGCCCAGCTCCACAGAAAAGAACAGTGGGGGGGAAAAAAAGGACAAATCCTCACTACAGAATACAAGGGTTGAGGGACATGATTTCTGATGGAAAGCAGCAATGCCTTGCAGCTACTTGTCATGTAACTCATTAAATAATGTTTATGAGATATGGAAGTGACATCAGAAGCCAAGGCAAGGCATTATTAGGGCAGGAATTGAGACTGTGAAGACTTGTGCTGAGCCAAATTCTGTTAATATTTAGCAGACAGGAAACACTATGTTTATGCAACTATAACAGCATTGAGAGTTTGCATGTGAAGCAAAAGCAGTTTTCCAGATCTGCATACAGGTCTACAAAAGCCTCAGTGTACATATAAAAAATGCATCTGGTTGGAACCTTTATTTTCGCTTCTGAAAGTAAAAATTGCCCATAACATCAATGGCTATAGAAACAACTGGCCCCAAACCCCGTAAAACTGGCCACTCTGGTTTTCTAATAGGTTTTGTTATTAAATGCAAGACCTGATATGAGGTCAGAGATCTTTGTGAAGGTCATGAAGTGTTTTGTGTTTCTACTGCCTGTACTACAGAGCAAGCAGAAGAGGCTGGATCGCCTCTTCGGGGAGTTCCCTGAATTGCAATCCTCATTTTGGTTCTATCTTCTGAATTGATTTGGCACGGAGTGATCTCTGTCAAATCTCATTTTCTCTTCTGCTAACAGGCCCAGGAGCTATAGGATGCGCTTATATGGAGTCAGAAGACCATGCTCCTTCCACCCATGGACTATGCTACACACACGGAGGCACAGACAAGATCCAGGGGCAGAAACAACATCACACACTGACAAATATGCTTTATAGCAAATATTTTAATAGCTATCTCATTTTCAAAACGCCATTCCAAATGACTTTTTTGAACAAATCCTAACCACCGCACACCGATAAACACCAGTAAACTTTCTCCCTATAGACTGCACTCAGGACACTTTCCCTTATAAAGTACTTTTCATGGGGCTTTTTAATCCTGGCATTGACAGCAAGACCACACAAAGAATCCATGCAAAACAAACACTTAAACCTTATCATCTCCTTCCAGAATTCAATTTCCAGGAGATTTAGAGGACTCTCTCTGTCCACATATACTTCCACTATGGAGTTTTATTTCAGATTGCACTTCTCCAGTGAGGAGGGGCTGGGTTAAGGCAATAAAGGGTGAAAAATAAATTTCTGCATCAAAAAGGACTTGATAAAAACACGTGTCTGGATGAACTTACTAACATTGCTTTATCAAAGCTTGACACGTGCTGAAAGCAGGGGGCATGGCATACTTACATGTAAACTAGGATGATAGGTGAGGACGCCGTTGTCGCATAGCGTGACGTATTTCTTCTTCCATTCTTTATTCAAAGACTTGCCACTTCGTTTTAGCAGCATACCCTATTAGAAGGAAAAAAGAAAAAACATTATTTTGTCAATGAATGGCTATTTAAGATACAGAAAGAGGTAAATATAATTGCTAACATTTTAGCTGTGTTTTTTCCTACTTGTTGCTTAGTCTCCCCTGTTTCCCCCATGACATCTTTTCACCGCTGGCAGCTCCAGTAGTTACAATTTAGAGGCAAAAGCTCCAAGTATAGCTTTATAAAGCCAGTCAAGGAAATAGAAAATAGTGCATCAATACTGGCTTTGTCCAACAGGCAAACAAAGCCCTCTTGCACTGAATTTAACTCCTTGGAAAAATATCTTATTTTAACATGACATGGAGCAAGGTTATTCCCTCCTCACATTCCACATTGATCAAGACAGCAGTGAGCTGCTTAGAACTCTAAAATACATGTTGCATCTCAGGACACAACTCACTTGACTGCATTTGATTTTTCCTGGTTCCTAGATTTACCTATTTCCTAGGTTTTCCTATTGTTCGGACGTGGCCTGGGCATGCAGGGTACTGTACACACCCGTGTTTTCATGCCATTTCTAACACAGTGACACCACAAGGCCACCTTGTTTCAGACAACCGTGGCGAAATGGAGACAGGGCTAACGAAAGATTTTTTCCAACATCATCTGTATAAATTAGGAATATACATATAATGAGAGAATGCAGAGAGGGGCAGGACAACTTGACCTTCCCACAAACCACATGAGATCTAAAAAGCATTTTGAGTTTTAGCAATCAACAGTTTACATTAAAAACCATCATGTTTAAATGGATCAGAATTACTAACTAGTATCTATCTGTTCTCATCTTGAGACCGAAGTTACTTGGTAGAGCAAGACCTAGGCCCTAGCATGCTGAAGGTGGTGTCTCTACCCTTGCTTTAGCAACTTACTTCCCTAGGAAACTCTAATTTCTAAATGAAATCAGAAGACAA
>JAVCKT010005408.1:0-17806 GCA_032273925.1 Rhynchotus rufescens
CATTTCTTCTTCTTCTTCTTTTTCTTCTTTTTAAATAGTTTAAGCACAGGCCTCCAGAAAGGAATTTTTTTTAAAAAATCACCTAATTTCTTGACCGCATGAAGAGGAGCAGCCAAAAAGGTATCAGTAGCCATTTCTGTCCCCAGATATGATATGATGTCAGGTGTCATCCTCACATCTGGACATGTTGGCAGCTGCCCTTGTCCACCAAACCAAGCAAGTTGCTCTGAGGAAGATGATGAAAGGCAGAGAGGTGCATATCACTTTTATGCACATGATAGTAAGCAAAAGGTGGATGGGGAGAAAAAGAGTAGTAGTCCCAACCTGGCAGAGAGCCTGTAGAGAGATGATAAAAGATGTTTTATAGGACAGGATATAAGCCAAGATAGAAGCAGCGTCTTGTAGTCTGAAAGGGCATTCTTTCTTTGTTTGCTTCTCCCATGTTCAGAGAGACATCCGCTTGCAAGTATTGGGAGATTTAACTCTGTGCAGATGGGAGGAAATGATTTTCAAACTGCCTGTTTGTAAGCTAGCTTGAAAATGACAGCACTGCCACTGCTTTTTTTTGTTCTAAACACCCAATTAAACTGCCTGTTTACACCTTCCTGCCAGATTCCTGTCTCCTTGTTGAAGAGAACTGAGCAGCTAATGAGGCAGAGCGCAGGAAGGAGCAGGGGAAAGGCAGGCGGTTTCACAAGATTTGCAGACTCAGCCCACTGTGGTGGCAAAGGAGGGAGAGACTGGACTGTTTCAGGGTGAGGTGCTTGTGATGCCCACAGTGAGAATGGGTGAACCTGGGTTGTAGCCACAGCACCGTGATGGCTGCAGCGGGCCACCAAATCCAGACTGCCACTCTTTAAGCCTGGAATAACAATGGTCGTGCTTGAGGCTTCTGGTCTATCACGCAGAAAGGTTCTCCCTACTAGACATTAACATTTCAGGATTATTTTATGAGATTGTGTACATGTTGAAGGTATAAAAAAAAAGAAAAAAAAAAAAAAAGAGGAAACTTGGAAGCAAGGCTGTAGATGGTCATCAGACTGCTGTGGTTTGGAAAAAGTATTTTTTGGAGTAGGTTAAAGAGGATTCCCTTGGTCCTTGCAATAGCCACTACAAATCTGTGACTTAGGGCCCTCTCAGGGTCTTTATTTCCCCAGGAAAAGATCCTTAACATGAAGCAATGGGGGAAATATCTGTGAGATATTTTCTGTACCTGTCTCAGTATTTTCTGCAAGGAGAAGTCTTTACTTTAGCAGCAGGGATTTGGTCACGTCAGGGCAGCCAAACTGTCTGGACAAAATGCTAGCTGAGGGCTAATGGAGGGGTTATTAACAGATTGCTATCTGTAACATGTGATGAATGTTCCTGAATCCTACTGATAGCACAAATGGAGCTAGGTGTGCCTATTTTCTGGCTGCAACTGCAGGACTTGATGGCGTGACGTCTTGCTGCCTTTCCCCCACATAACATCCCTCCCTTTAAAAGAGAAGGAGACATGGTCATCAGTCATTGAAGTGAGAGCTCTCTTTGCACTCAGAAATATTTCCCAAGTCTGAGAACTTCTGATTTGGGAAGCTCAGCATTCCTTCGATAAGGGCAATAGGGTTAGGTAGCGTCTTCCTGTCATTTTGAGCAAAAAAAAATGTATTTTCACAATATATTTGTTAAAAGGTCCTTGTTTGTCTCATACTACCAGCAGCTTACAACACAGAACACTGCCTGCTGCAATATAAAGCATGTTTGTTAGCTTTCCTAGTATCCACTGGATAAGGCAAAATTTAATGTTCATCTTTATAAAAAGTCATGATAAAGGCAGAGCCTTGTATTGCCAATTTTAGTGTCCACTGGGCTTGTGATTTATGCTGAACCAAGATGTATGCCGCACATCCTTTCTTAAGGTGCAATGATCTGAGGCAGGTTTTCTTCCCTTTAAGAGAGAGTAGGAGATTTGCAAACAGGATGGAAACAGTCCCCAAAAGAAAAATCTGGGCAGCAGACTTTCAAATGAGCCCACGAAGGCTACAGCCTCTCTGTGTGTGGTGAGGAGCTAAGATGTTCTCTAATCCTGAGGCTATGTGAGTCTGATTAGGTTTGATTGCATGTTCTGTGGGCATTATCGATCAGTCAGATGATTGATGCATTGGTTGCTTTCAGTGCCTCATCTTTGATGTAAGTGCATGAATTATCTGCCAAGGCCAAGCACTTTGTCCTCAAAAGTATTAGCTATATATACAAGATCATCTATACATACATATATATACACGCACACACATTTTTTTATTTTTCAATGGCATTAAATTATTTCTAAAAGTTTTATATGCCTCATTCAGAATACAGGGAAAGGAACATTCATGAATCAGTGAGTTGATACAGATGGAAACCTGAAAGTTAGCATGGTATGCCATGAATCCTTTCCCCTTTCACATGTTCCCTGTGATGCAATGAGTGGCAGAAGCTCTGTTCATGTTGGATTTATCCTGCACTGACCATGGTTGTTCAGATCATGGGGTTCAGGAGAGTCCCTAGTGATAAGGCTTGTGACCCTCCTCTGAGCAACTCAGTACAATGTTTATCCTTGAAAACAGTGGCAGTATGTATATATAAATATATAGATATTATAGCTGAAGTGGCACCAGATGGATAATTGCAGCCCCTGAGTGCCTAATCTACTCTCCAGGACATGGGCAGTTTTCTGAGCCAACAAAACTTAATTGAACTTTCCGTTCCAGCTGGAAAAGGTTATGGATCTAGCGAGTGCAAACGGAAGGCAGGATGAAAAGGTCAGATGTTCTGTTCTTTTTGTAATGGATTGACCGGGGACATGTTTTTATCTTTCTCACGACCGCTGGATTGTAAAACTTAATTAGCAAGTCACTTCGCTCCCCTGTCTGAAGGCATGTGTATGATGATTACACATAGATCACATTTTATGGATATGTCATGTTTTCATTTGAGAGTAACAGCCTGCATGAGGGACGTTTTTGCCACTTATTTACATCAATAGTTCAGAGAAGGGCCAGTGGGACAGAATGGAGAGCTGTCCTTGACACAGGGGCATTCTAGTCCAGCTACCACCAACATCAACTGATGGAGCTGCATCTGATTAAACCAAGAGAAATTCTTACGTTGTCTCTGGTCCTCTGTGGGGTGAGAGGAGAATGAAAGTACTGCAAATGGAGGCAGAAAAAAACCTGCAAATTTAGAGAGGGAGCAGAGTGCATGCACAGACAGGGAGTAATGTAGCATGGTGAGGGAGATAATACAAAGAATGAGGTGGAAAAAACAATGAACATTTTTGCATGGAAAAAAAAAAGAAGTAAACATACAGTGACAAATGTAGGAATATCTGAATTCCAAGGACAGATCTGTTGCTGATGCACCTTGGGTAGTACGTTCTCAACTGAGAAGTGCAGCCTCACCATCTGAAAACAAATCTTTTGTGTCTTGTAAGAGATGATGAAATACAGATAATGGTTTATTTTGGATTAGACATGAAGGAAAAACACTTAGCAGTAAGGACTGTTAAGTATTGGAATAGATTACTGTGAGATAAGAACCATTGGACGTTTTTTAAAAGCAGGTTAAGTAAACACTGTCAAGAAAGATTTAGATGTCTTGATCGAGCCTTGGGGCAGGGATGGGCTAGATAACCTCTTATTTTCACTTTTATTTTCTGTGATTTTATGAATTTACACCTTCTTGATAGTAAAACTTACCTCTTTCCATAAATGGTCTCAATGAGTCAAGAAATCCCTGTAGGATGAAATCTGAGTCAGTCACACAAAAAAATCACAACTCAAACTATGAAAGATATTTCTGATATTTTAATTGGGAAAGGAGGTTGAGATCTTGATACAGAGCCGCTTATCTCTAGAGCAATCATATGCTCAGACTCCTATTGAGCATACAAGAAATACTTCATTCTTTTTCTTTCCATCTTTCCATATTTCTAACTCCTTCCCAGGCCTCAGCTTTTGTTCTTGTCAGTTCTGCTGGGACTCAAGTACCCCATGCTCCTGCTTTCTTATTCACAGCTCCAGCATCTCTCACATTCCCAGACGTGGGAAAAGAGCCCAGCATCGTGCTGCAGCTTGGGCTGTGCATTTCAGTAGGGCTGCACATGATAGTGAGCTTTGGTGAGAAGCAGAGTGTTTGGCTGGCAGCCTAGAGTGAGATTTCCCTGCTGCATAACTCAAACAGTAGGAAGACATTTCCACTCCTGTATCACAAAGCATGGAGCTGTGTATATCAGGGTGTAGGGAAATCAAGTGCATTCCTTTGTAAGTAAGTTATCACATTTCTAAGGCTCTCCCATACAAAAATGGAACAAACTGCTCGTTGGACAGCAGAGAAGATCCAGAAAACAAAGGCAACAAAATATTTTGAAAAGCTCCTTGTGCCTGTTTAAGAAGGAAGTGGTGAGATTGCCAATATAACTGCACGGGGAAGATAAAGAGACAGGAGACACAGAGTAAGCATATCTACAACACATCAAACACCACCAAGTCAATCAAAGAGTCATTAATCCATTGGACTATGAACCTTCTGCTCTGATGCTGTCAGATGTTCTCGCTGAGCACTAGCAATAGAAAAGCTATGTAGCGGCTACTGGTCATCAGGGACAACCAAAGAGACATCACTTTAAGCTTTCTACTGTGCTTAGGAATCTGGGCACAGAACTGAGTAGATTCAGGCCATCAAAGAAAATTGCCTAACAGAGATTTTAAGGAGTGATGGCATTGCCACTGCATGAATCAAGACGCAAACAGATGCCAAGGTAGTAGAAAAGCTGTCAGCACTTTCTTCTCTCCCACATTCTCCAGCCTAGCAATACTGCAGTTAGAATGCAATCCCCTGCAGAAAGAAAAAAAGATTAAAAATGATTTTATTTGAAACGGGAGGAACAAACATGGATTGGGAATGTAAGTCTTTTAAAAGAAAAGAGCAAATATCAGTGATTTTTTTTTGTTTGTTTTGTAACTGCTCTCTTTGAAGCACTTTTTAAAATAACTTGAGCTGAGAACTTTGGCCTTGTCCCTGTCTAGAAGAAAAGATACTTGTTTATATATTTTCACCTCTTGATGACACAATTGAAAAGCCAGTTTCCAAGAGAAGACATTGGTTGTATTACATGGAATAAAGAACAAAACGAGTTGATCACGTTCTTTCAATGCCTACAAGAGAAGAGATTTGTTACGAAAATACTCTTAAATCAAAACAAAAAAAACCGCCATGTTCTAACAAAGCTCAATGGACACAAACTTCAATGACAAATTCAAACTTAGGTGGAGGTGCAACTCTAAATAGAAGTGGTAATTAATCACGACAGCAGCTGAATGCTGTGGAATGCCTGCCAGTTAAAACCTTTAAAAAGATCTCCATGCTTGATTTAAAAAGGTGTTATAGCATAAATAGAAAGAATGGGACTAATACAAATTAGTGAGTGAGAGGCAAGATATCAGATTAAATGATAGGAACCCAGTATGTACACCATTTATGATGTGAAATCTACTTCAAAATGGGATATGAATTCTTCCAGTACAACATAATGTCACCTGCTGCACATGCTCAGGTTGTAATCTACAGCCAAAACCTGCTATATCACAGTGTCCAGCAGAGGTGACAAGCAAAATATTTTTGGGAATCCGTAAATTAAATTATTCTCCTCCTCTTCTCCTCTTCCTCCTCATGATAATCACTTCTGCCATTGAAGTCTCTTAATGTAACTTTATTTAGTTGAGCCAACTAATTGCTTGAAGATTATCTGGTCCAGTAATTTTCATCACATGAAGAGACATATCATGAACAAAAAAAAAAAAAGAAGAAGAAGAAGAAAAAAGAAGAAAAAAAAAAAAGAAAGAAAGGAAGAGGAAGGGAAAAGAGATTGAGAGAGGCGGGGAGAGAGAAAACAATCCGAATGCAGGCACAGCTTAATTGTTAGTAGTTTGTGATACCTCTTACAGGAATATTCTAAAGACCATATCTGGGCAAGGGAGGACCCAGATCTATTCTGTTCAATATTTTGAAACTGTAGAAGATTTTTATTGTTGAAAGCAGACACTAGTTCTATATTTACTTGCTTTTAAGCATTTTTCTTTTTTAATTTCATGAGTTAGGGAAAATGTTCTGTTTATTTTGTACTTATTTTGCCACCTTTTTGTTTTTCTTCACACAATCTTTATGACTGAATTTCTCCTTTCAGATTCTTTTTAAAGCAAAAGGAAATTTCATTAAAAAGTCTTGTAGGCGAGAATTTTTGACAACCTTTAAAACATCTTTTGTTGTTGTTGTTATTGTTGTTGTGGCTGCTGTTGCTCTTGTTGGGAACATATTTTAAATTGACCTTATCCATAAAAGTGACATTTACATGGCATAATTCAGTGCTATGTAGAGATACTTAAAGTAAGTGAATACATGACGCAACACAGCTATTTAGTGCAGAGCTCTGAGCTTATCTGCCCTCCTGAGATAGTATTTAATTCATACAATATTGATGCAGATCTCTGAGAATAAATTTCTCTCATTTGCCATAGACTACAAGTGTGCACATAGGCAGTTAGTTTGAGAGACAGACATGCTTCAAGTTCAGACCATCAGTTACTGCACTAACACTCATTCCTCCAGTTCCTATCATTACAGTGATAAAATCCCTAGGTTGGAAAAAAACTGCAATAATCACAACTCTAATATTGTGCCGTAGCACTGTCACTTTCTTAGTACTCATCTCTGGACAAAATCCCTTGATCTTTTTGTGCAAACATTTCTAAATTTGTAAACTGGGGATAACAATTCATTATTAGCTTCTGTAGGAGCTGCATAAAGCTTCATCAGCCAATGTTACTAAAGTATTCAGAGATCTCTGGATGAAAGCTGCTGCATAAATGAATAGTATTATTGCTGGACTGGCAAATGTTAGTGCCGTTATAAAAAAACAGGTATGTAGGTAGAAAATAGCCAATCTCAATATTTATAAAATTTTTGCTTCCTCATAAATACAGAACTTCCATAATCCTCACTGGAGCTGTTGGTTATTTATCTGCATTTGAATTTTAATAAATAAAAAAGGCATTTATTTGTCACAATTCCTACAGCTCTGGCTCCCTGCAAATTTCTGCTTTCCATTTAAGAGTTTATTTTGATGATTTTTAGCACTTGGACAAAATTGTGAAAAAAAAGACCTGAAAATCCCACTGCTAACACACAAAACTGAAATGGGAGCAGAAAGATAAGGTGGTTCCAGTAACCCCAACATCCTGCATAAACTGTACCAAGAGGAAAGATCCATGCGTCATCCTAGATGACAACCTAAAGTGTTATTGTGGCTCTGATAGTTGGAAGGGGATGGTCCTTTCTTCTACAAAGAAGGATGTGATAAATGAATTCTTCACTGAATGTCAGGAGGGATAGGAGGGGTCTCAGTGCCTGATTCTTACATGGACTTTCCACGTGCCTACTCCAGGTACCTCTTACAGTATCCTGATTTTCTGAGATATGTGTTTTTCTCGCCCATGTTGCAGTTTTGAGAGGGCAGATACCTGGGTAGAAGATAAAGGTATGTCCCCTCAAGCAATAAGGTCTACAATAAGGTCTACATGCAATAAGGTCTACAAAAATGTGGTGGGTTCCAGTAAGCTCACACTTTGCTGTATACATGAAACATAGATAATACGCAATAATGTGTGCTGGGTTTGCTGTGCCTGGGTGCCATTTGTGCACCTCTATGCTCATCCATGTGCATCAAAGAATTCTTGCATAGATCTGTGACATGCCTTATACTTAACCTATGTTCATGCAACTTTAAAAGGAGGGAACAACATTCTCCTATAATACATGATCATCCTACGGATGCACTTATGCTAGCTATCTTAGAGTTAGCAAGGGATATATAACTACCTGGATAGGCTACGCAGAAGTACCACACATCCATTAAGGGAAAGTAATTGGAGGTAAGTCTGTACCTGGATTTCAATGAAAATCTTCAGAAGAAGATTTCAGATGAGTATATCTGACCTGTTGCAGCCAGCCTTATAATTCATGTTGATATCTCTACCAAAGACAGAAAGTGGAAGAGAAGCAATCCACCCTCTTTCATCATTTTGTTTTTTTCCCATATCAAGTGGGAAGCAAGTCCCAAAAACACTTATATACTCTTTCCTCAGGGTAAATGAAAACAAGTGAAGCAAAGATAGCCAAAAATTAGGACTACATGGTCTAGCTTGACATGCAAGATGAATCCAAGTAGGCTGAGCTTTCACTGGAGAAAAGAGATATAGTGACTTCAAAGTAAAAAGAGCCTTGCAAAGGACTGCTGCTCAAATGTGAAATTCAGATGTGCTTCTGTAATCTCTTCTGGTAACACTCTGCAGTTATATGGAGCAACAACAGTTTTAGCAAATGAGGCTTTACAGCATCCCAGTACATAGGATAACTAACAACCTCAGTATACAGAGAAGAGAAATAGAGGGTGAGAAACTGACTTTCTCCAAAATGTGCAGGCAGCCACTGTTCCAGCCAGTTTAAAAGCCACATCTGTTGACAGTTCATTTTCTTTTTCAATAGCCAAAGCAAGCTCCTGGTTACAAAACCCAGTTGCTGACCTGTGTAACATCTGAAATGATGCCTCTCAGATAAGTTTCCTGTACGTGGATTTGTTTATTCTCTGAGTTCTCATATTGCTTTTGAATCCAGTACTATGAACTGCATCTTGATATAGGATGTAAGATCTATTGTACCAGATATTGCTTTTTCCCTTTGCTTCATTTTCTCTTTCACAATCTATGTTCAGTACCAAGCTGGTCTTCCTTTCCCTCCTCATTTTTCTCAAGATTTTAGAAGATTTACTAGGCAAAACCATAGGTACATTACTGATGTAGTGAACACAGTGAAGCAGAAAGTTGCTTTTTGAGTTTTGCTAATGATTCAAAGCAGGTTTAGCATGTGACAGGTCCATCTACACAGCAGCTCTGCTAGGAACGAGAGAAAACCTTGGCAATTGATTTCTTTTTCTTAATGGCAGATGACTATCAAAAAGAGTCACCGAAGAAATTCCAGAGTAACCAAAGATATTCCACTGTTTTGTGTGTGAAGCAAATACTATATTGTCTAGTGCCCTGAAATATTGTTTTCACAAAGACTATTGAAATCTCCATTCCACTTTCCTAAATGTGGTTAGAATTGGCCAAAATATCCCAAAGCTGATAGGGACTGACACACAAAAAAATTGCATAAACATTTTTTACCAGGAAACATATCTAAAAATAGGAAAGGAAAAGGTCTCGTTTTCATTCCAATGCAGAATACAAATGAACGTGAAAACTCCGTTTTACTTTTTTACCTAAGAGAAATCCATTTGTCCAGCAACCTGTTACCCTGAATACTGACATTTTCTTGAAGATGTGGCTGATACTGACTCAGATTCGAGCATCAGCTATAGATGTTGTAAGGCCTCATCTATAGAATGAGGCATTAAAGCAGGATTCTGGAAGTGTGGGTTCGCTTCCTAGATGAACCACTGACTTACTGCCTGATGGCAAGCATGTTACTTCATCTCTCTGCCTCTTTTGTAATTGATGGTGTTTTTCTTCTGTCTAGAAACTAGAGAAAGGCTCAGTTAAGGTTTTTAATGGCTCCTGTATCATTATTACTCTCAACAGAAAGTGACTTTGAACATGAAGGACTTTCAGAGCTTTGCAATAGCTCCTGCATCCAGACTTGCAGAAATTTGTGATGAATAGCAGATGATTGCTCTTTTGGAAGGACTGGGCTTGCTTCAAGTTTAATCAGTAAACAGCTTCTGATTATTTTTTTTTCTGCTCTGTAAATATTCCCTGGTGTTTTTGAGCTGACCGTGGCCTACTGCCTCTTTCACACTATGAACTTGGCCAAATGCACGACACCCTCCTCGACTCCCACACGCCCACTGAATTACTCTGAGAAATAAATGCAGCAAACATTGCCCTGCAATTCAGAGCTGTCATCTGAGGGTGACCAATGACTTCTGGAATTTGTTGGACGGAGAGGCGGAATTTGTCCTTCAGGGACAATGACCTTTCTTTCCCATATGAAGAACTGATAATAGTCTGCACATAAGCTGTGCTAGAAAGCTATTGCAAGCAGATGGGCACGTGAAGACAGATACACTGAAACACACACTCTGAGAGTCTCTCTCCCTCCTTTATGATGAAAGGAATTAAATTGAATTAATATCTGGCTGTTTTTTGGCCATTTTGGCACACTAAGTCTCCACACCATGCAAATATTAGCCAAAACGTCGGTTAACTTTTTATTTTCATAACACTAGGTATAGATTTTTTTTTTTTGTACCTCAAAATGGGGCTGAATTTAGGTTATGTTGCTTGGAAAAACATCTTGGTAATTCTTGCTTTATACCAGACAATTTATGCATTCCAGCTGTTAGCACTCAGGCAGATAATGATCATGTATGTGACTCACTCTAATAGTAACACACAGAATATAAAATCCCAAATGGGATCAAATATAAGTGCAGGCACGAACACTCACACCGGGCAGTGGCTCTTGACAGACACTCGTCTCCCTCAACATGTACTGCAAATGCAGGTAGTCATGCTGGAAGAATAAATCTGTAATAACAAGCCGTAAAAAAACAAAAGCCTGGTGCATGAAGCTCAGGGTCCTGTGCTGCATAAACAATGTCTAAGATTTAACCCAAAAGGGAGACAAAAGGATGTTTTTTATATATTGTGGTGAATATAAATAGGCTGTAGAGTAGGTGAAAACTTTAGACAATTTCTACACTATTTTAGCTGATGCTGACAGTCTCTGCTACACTTGAAAAAATCTTTATGTTTCTAGATTTTGCAAGCTAGGGCTCTGATGGTGGAAAAAATGAAGTTGAGAAGCCTGGATTTTCTGGTAATTCACAGGGACTCTACTGACTGTTGAAGAGCATCACATGACACTATTTCAATAATGTTTTTGCATTCATTTCAACTATTTCTGGGTTATTTGTGTTTGGTTGTGGCAGGAGGAGGAGGAGGAGGCCTGTTTCCATTGTCTGTTGATTGCTATCAACAGTTTGCTTTAATGTCTGATTGCATTTAATTTGTGACAGCAGCCCTGATGCTATGGCCATAGACACTGAGAAAATCATTAAGTAAATGCAAGAGAAACCTAAATCAGAGCCCAAGGATTTCTGAATCCTGAGATCCTAAGATAGTGTCTCATAGCTCCAGGACACTTTCTGAGCTATCAGCATGCCATTGGAGAGGGACCAAGGAACTTGCTCAAGGCATGTTTTCTGCATAAAATGGACTGACCTATATGTATTTACATATATATATGTGTGTGTGTATATATATGTATTTTGTAACACTCCATTTATTCCTTGAGTTAAAGCTTAAGCCGTACATTTTTACACAGCTGTGAGGTGATAGCCTTTACTCCTCAGGTAAAGTGTAGCAATTGAAAAATTGTACATTTTGGGTAGTACAGGTAAAACTGACCTAAAGGTTAAAGGCAAAGTATTTATGCATGTTGAGCAGCATCTTGCACTACTGGGTAATATTTCAGAGGGCCTGGAGGCAGAAAAACACTGAAAAGGTCTGTTCTTATTGCTAAGATCTAAAATATAGAGTTGTAGAAGTCACTGCTGGAAAAAAAATGTACAAACTAAAATTAGTTTTAAGCAAATAAATAGAAATATCATGCAATTCTGAAAATGTACAAAACAAAACAAACAAACAAAAAACGCCAACAACCCTTGCAGATGTCCAGCATCTCTTTCACCCTCTTTTATTTCAAATTGAACTGTAGAACAGCACTGAAAGGAATTTGTAAAACACAATTTTATTGCCCAGCCTTTATTTTTCGCCTTTGACATGTCACCTGGTTGAAGCTGGAGGGCCCTTATCTGCAGGAATATGATGCTAGATTTGAACAGTGAAACTCCTGTAAAGCTGACAGCTTTACCTTGTTTGAGCAGCTTGGACTGCATGAAAAAAAAAGAAAAAAAAAAAGTGAGAAGAGTGAGGAGAGAATATTTACAGGCTGAAGATTGAGATTAGTCCAACTTTCAGGGTCTGCCTCAGGCGGCTGGAGGTGTTCTTGAGGTGTGCTCTTATTACTATATTGATTCATTTCTGCTTTTAATCTGTTAGTTGTGAATAGAAAACTCGAGTCGAGTTAGCTCATTTTTTTCTTCATCTTTCCTAAAAGTCCAATAAATTTGTTCCTAAATGGAAATGAAGATTGACAAGGTTTCTTACTTTCTCTGTTTTTCCCTCTTTTCTAGAAAGAGCAGGGTTTTGTGTGTTTTGTAAAGGGCCATCTCACACAAGCCCAAACTCTTTAGCAGTTAGATGGACTTAAGCTCTGGCTCTATTCAGGACTGACCACATTCATTCCTTGGTCAGAGAAATGAGGAGGTCCTTGTGCTGGGGTGGAAGAGGGAATCCATTTGAGTCTTTTCCCTGCATAGAATATGAATAATTCTGGTTTCTATTAGAGATCAGATACCAAAAAAAAACAGGCTTGACCCAAGTACACCTCAGAGGTCAAACTCAATATAGCCCTAAATACATATTCTAGTTATTTTTATAATATGTCTATCTCATGCTGTATTGGAAAAACAGCTGAAGATGTAATAAATAGAAAATATGGTCCTTCACGTGCTTTGGAGATGACTAATCAGAGTCAGGAAAATGCCTCACCTGCAGAACTAGAGTGTGATATTTCAAGCTAATGTTTTAACATCCTTCCTCTCATCCTATAGAAGGACCAAGAGGAATCCGGTCCAAAGCTGGGAAAAACATAAGGCAGTCAGCTCTCCGTGTGTAAAAGAACATCTTGAACTAAAATGCTGCAGGGACAGTGAAACAGCTCCTGTCACCCATTCCCAATCTCTCTTTAATGTAACCAGAGACTTAAATACGACTGAGTTAATCTTTGAGGAAAACAGAAAATACTGTAACAATAAAGGATGTAACGTGGTTACAAATGAGAGCTACTGCTCCCCTCTGCATTCTAAATTTCTAGGATAATTCTACGGAGCTTCATTACCGGAGTATAATTGTGTTATAGAACTCTAAATCACCCTGCTACACTTAACTGGCAATAACATTAAGATAGCGCAGATATTCATTTTAATTAAAACATAGCCTCAAACTATTTCCCTGCTGTAAGAGGCAAAACTTTTCCTTTTTTTTTTTTTTTTCAGAAAACTTTCATTTGTTCCCAGTGTGTCTCTGCCTCACCAGAGGGTCCAGAACCAAAAAGCAATTAAGAAACACCTTTCTGCAAGCCATTTCCTTACTGTGAGCCTCTCTCTGTTTGAATGACTCTGCTGCAGGGAGGGGGACAGCTTAGTTAGTTCTCCACAGTGTGACCTGCATCTGTCTAATTCTCTTAGAGCAAGTGTGATCTGAAAAACCTATGTTTATCCAGTGCCTGCCAGTTCTAGCCAGCTTTTCTGTTTTAAAACAAACCATCTGGATAAACCCCGAAATCTACGGAGACTGGTAAAACTGAAAAAAAGCAACTGAAGAAAAGACATGAAATGCCAGCAGTCTTCAGTGCAATATCCTCCTTGTGGTTAATCTTTCCATATGAAAGCAGCTCATCAAACATCTTTACACAAATGCAACTCAAGGCCCTTCTAAGCTCAGTATGTAGAAAGCAGGGTATGGGGAATAATGTCTTTGGAGATGTCTTTTGGAAGAGGTAACCAGTCAAGAGATGAGCAAGCGAGAAGTTGTGGCTTGAGAATACCTTCAGATACCAGGTGTCTAGATCCTGAAAGCACAGTCATGATTGGAAATGTATACATTTAGAAATACATTTTTATAGAAGTACATAGAGTTGGCAAATGTGTACTTGTTTTACTGAACCTGTAATATTCTTCTCCAGATGTGTAACAATTATGGTCCCATCTCTGTTTTCCCTGTAAACTTCAGTGCAGCTCTTCTGACTGCAAGAACTTCTGCTCATGAAGAGATCCCGCTCAAAGCAAGTTGCAAACAGAATCTTGGCTAAGCTAGAATACAGCTGGGTTCTCCAGGATCAGATAAATGCAGTCTGAACCTGCATTTGTCACTGCAAAGGGCTCATAAGCACAGCCTTGATATGCAGGAGACAATTGTCTTCTGGAGCAATGATGCACACAAGTTCTGGAGGTCATTGCTGGGTGCTCTGTTCTCATAGTGACTGTTCTCTCTCCATCACACAGATGTCAATGCTTCCACTATACATTTAAATTTGACTCCATGGTTGAATGGACTGTACATTATAAATAGATTGACTATGCATCAATTTCATTAAAAAAAAAAAAAAGGAAAAACAGAAACGAGGAAATAGGTACCAACATTTTTTCCCATCATGGTTTTTGTGCAGGCTTCATTGAAAGACTGTTAATTTGGCTCTGAAATGTACAGAAAATAACAGTTTGCAAATCTTGGGAGAGTGGAATCTACTTGTGTTCTCAGTTCTAGAATGGATGATATTAAAGATGAGAAATGACACTCTTATGATGCCCCAAGGTTTCCGTGCAGGAATCTCAAACATTTTTAATTTCACCAATTTAACTTAATTTAAATTTTACTTAGAGGTAATTGGGATGAATTAATATAGTTACAATTATACAGAAATCAATCTATTAATGTCTGGAAAATCTTGTTAATATGGTAGCAATTTCATGGATACAAAACAAAAATCTACCCACTTAAAATAACCTATACATTTCAATTTCAGATAATAAGAATAAAATGCATCTGAATTTATGTGAAAAAATATTTTTTAATGCAAAATATTTTCTGGCTGATTATTGCTGTTATTGTAGCCATAGCACCTGACAAACACAAGTAATCTTTTCTGCTTAGGATTTTATTTTTCATTTCTGTTTTTATAGAACTTCAAAGAGCAGTATTCAAGATGTGACATGAAATGTCACTGCTATATAGGTAAAATAAAACATAACCTAAAAAACAGTATTCTATTAAGACAATATGGTCCTTTGGTATTATAGTCATTTTGAAGATGGCCAAAGAGTAAAGAGTTGAAAGTAGAAGAGTAATTGGAATAATTTTACTCAAGTGATATATGTTAAAAACTCTCTGAACTGGGCTGAGACGTTCTCTTTGGCATCTCCTCCAGATCAAGTTAGCATTTCTCCAGGTGGAAGCTTTTGGCAATAGTGGGAAGGTTTATAGAGATATAATCCATAGGACTAAATGTATTGTGCTGATTGGTAAGGAAATTTCAAAATGGAAAGCATATAAAGGAAATTTACCTTATGGACTGTAAATGATTGGATTGTTTGATTATGAGGAATCCATTTTTATGAAGATGAAAACTCGGTTGACTGCTCAAGGGTAAAGATGCAGTAACATGTTAAAAAAATATTAATGAGAAACTTAGAAAATATGTTGGGTCCAATTAGGTTAATAATGCATGGAAATTTATCAGAAATGCAAGCCTTAACTAGAGGGCTTCCGCATAAGAAATCCTACTCCAAATCATCTTATAAAGAAGTGCTAGAAGTTGTACCCTATTAGTGTTTGAAATGCCCATCACTTGCATTTGAGTGACACATTGGAAGGGTTTGTGAAAAGCCAAGTATCTCAATCTAAATTATGCCTGGCATGTTTCAAATTTGATAAGAAATAATAAGCAAACCTGATAAGATTCAGTTTAGATGGCTATCTAAAACTGTTCCTAACTATCTGAACACTTTATATTAAAAAAGAGGGCAAAGACTGAATATGTTTTAAGTAAAGAATTTTTTGAACCATGGCTCATCCTTCTAGCTCTGATAGGAAAAGTGCAAATACTAGCCTATTTGTGTATGTAGGTATGTGGTGGGTATTTCGGCAGTTTCTTTCCTGAGAGGAGAGAGACAGAAAAGAATTTCTGTGATATTTTCCAAATTCAGTTCAATCTTGCAGAGGTTTTTGGATCAGATCTACAAACTGAATCCAAAATCAACAGAAAATACAAGCATCACATTAAAGATACTTAAAAAATCAGAATTTTTGTTCCAGCAAAATTATATCCTTTAAAACAAAACCCCATGCAGACAAAAACAGTCTATTTAGCTTATCACAATAAGTAGATTTTTTCTCTCACATAAGTAAAAACACAAATAGATGATGTTTCATTCATGTGAAAGCAATTGAGCCTTGGGACTAATCAGCTGATGATGAAATAGAAGAGTAATCATTCTGAAGCGAATACAATGGAGGAACAACATTATAGCTGTGTTTATGCTGGACCAAGTTCCTCTGAGACCTGAGAATTCAGGGAAATATGTTTTTAGTTTTTTTCTTTCTTTCGCTGGACATTTTGGTTTTGGTAAATAGATGTTTACGTGGAAAAAGCCTGCTTTACATTTGAAAACTCCTGATCAGCTCAGCTCACAAATAAATCCTGCCTGGACATTGTCTCAGAGCAAAATGAGATGTGAACTTTACCAAGAATTTCTCTGAGAGTCTGACCTTTTTGTGCAAGAATACAAAACACAGTATAGTTTTAAATATAAAAGTGTAACATTGCTATAGGCCAGTCATTTTCCATTATTGACCATTTCAGAAAAGAACAGACTTTCTGATTAGCATTGTTGTTCCAAATATTGTTTCAGTGATTCTTTTTTTTTCCCACCTCCATCTTTTTCCTTCTCCTTTCAAAGACTGACGTATTATAGAGGCTGAATTGCGTGATATTCTGGACCTGCCTGGGTGTCAATGGAAATCATCCTTGTGGAGGTGGAGCCACCAATAACAGCTTGTTCTGCACTCATATTCACTCTAATACTACTCTTTGGCCCTTAATAGCACTCGAGATGACTTAGTTATTTCCTGGTTCTGTTCAGAAATCATGGGCATTTCAGCTACTTTTAGGAGCCCTATGTTCTTTTTTTAACCATGCTTCACAGCCTGGGAGATTACGAAGTCCCTGTGACTAGCAGAAGGGCTAGTTCTGCTCGTTTTAGTTAGGCTTCTTCCGGAAGAAATTGATCTCTACGTCTGGGAATATCAAAATGAGATTAGTATGAGGTTTTATGGTAATCAACTACATTTTCTAAGTGCAAGTTCCCTTTTGAGCTCCTAACGTAGATGGCAAGTGTGCCTGAGTGCACAAATACAGACATAAATGACCTCAGGACCTCATATGTTTTCTGTATTTCGATAACCTATTTCTATTAAGAAATATGAACTTTAGAATTCATTTCTCTCTTTTTTTTGTTTTTTTGAATGAACAATATGGCTGTCTGAAAGTAATATTAATCAATAACTAATTTCATAGTTGGACAACTATTTTTAATGACTTTGTACTTTTGATGCATTGTTACCAAAGGCTTCGGATCATTCCCATAAGAACTTGTCAAGGAAAGGGCAAATTCATTTACTTGTCATCATGTGAGAGCCAAAAGGCTCATTAGACTAATTAGGAAAAGAATCATTTGGGTTTTCGCTCATTGAAACACAGCAAAAAACCTCTTGTCTCTGATTCTGTGAAAGGAATTTGCTGCACCTATCAAAATAAAGGTGCCGTGGGTGCATGAAAGACAGGTTAAAGCTATCACAAGTTGGATTCTGTCACTGAGCTGAAATTTCTCATTGCTCATGTCCAAAGCAACATCTTCTGCTGCAGGAAGTCATCAGGCTCTGGGAAGAATTAACTGGCTTTTGAACTTTTTTGACGAGCTGAGGAAACCTTTCTGCGGTGCAGCAGTGGCTGCGTTAGCTGCGAGCAAAGTCCCTCACAGAATCACAGAATATTCAAGGTTGGAAGGGACCTCTAGAGATCATCTAGTCCAACCTTCCTGCTCAAGCAG